>SZWC01026759.1:18998-31744 GCA_023375785.1 Penium margaritaceum
CGGGCGTCGTCCGTTTTGCCTGAAATCTGGACCATACCATGATACCGCCGCTGCAAACGGAGTCGTGCGGTCAAAAACAGCTAGGAAGATAGCAGCGCCGAGTAATGACTGCTTGAACCCAGGCAGTGCTTACTATGGTCCATGATGCCAAACAATGTCACGCAACTGTTGGTGTGTGTGGCTTCCACCTGTCACAAGCAACGGCCAGGAGAGCAGCGGTACAGGAGAGCGTGACGACATGGTCCCCGATGCAGACCCCGGAGACACCGGCGCGTCGGCAGGTGGTGGACCACCCACTTGGAGCTGAGCGACGACTGCCCTAGCGTCGTGGGTGCTGTCTCGGACCTCCTGCAGTTTTGCTGTAACCTATCCGTGATGCGGACGCAGCTGGCGTCGGAGCACGGACGAGTGGTGGCTCCATCCACCAGCAGCTGCCAAAGAGCTGCCACGATGCCATGGGTGCTTGCTGGGGTGCTTTGCGGTTTTTCTACAGACGCTAGAGTTTTCTCGGTGGACTGACTCTTGAGCTTGATTTGCATGTTTTGCATTGTCTGTCCACCGGTCGGTGCCGGACTTATACGTGTGACCAGTCGTAGCGTCCGGCTCAAGATTCTGCATCTCTAGGTTCAGACGGCGTAGCGTTCTGATTTGTCTGCACAGAGCTACGGCCAAAACAGTGTTTTTGGGATGATTTTAGGACAGACCTTGTACTGCCATGTACAACACCCGTCGTGCGGTACGGCAGGTATTAATGCTGTGGACTTGTCATTTGTTATCTCTCTCTACAATTGTATTCATTTTTGGCTTCCTGACACTATGTACGTGTCCCTACCCAGACCCTTGCAGTTTTGTCTCTGACTTGTGAATGTTGTCACACGCTAACCTAACGCTAACACCTAGTGTTGCGGCAAGTGGTTAGAAAGGTTCTAGGAAGTTTCTCTGGGTATCAGAGCAGGTGAGCCATAGCTGGCATTGTCGTGCAACAAAGATGCAGCAGCAGTAGTAGTGAGTGGCAGCAGCGGCAACCACCCATAGCAGCAGCAGATCCTGTAAGGACCCACCACGACTACGTTGAAGGGGAGCGGTCGAGACAGCGGAGACAACGGCTGCAACCGCAAGCAACGGTAGCCATAGAAGCAGCGGTGATGGCTAGTTGCTGTAGCAGCAGTGGCTAAGGTGGCCACAGTAGCAGCTCCTTGAGGTGCTCTCTCGGTGAGTGGCAGCTCCAGCAGCAGCCCGCAGCAGCAACCCCAAGCAACAGCGGCGGCTGCGGTGGCGGTGAGTAGTTGTAGTAGTAGCAGCGGTGAGCAGCAGCTGCAGCAGCAAAAGCAGCCGCAGCAACAGAAGCAGCAACAACAGTAGTAACGGTGACGACAAGTAGCTACAACACTAGTGGCGGCTACCAGCAGCCGTACCAACAACAAGAGAAGTAGCAGCAGCTACGACGAGCAGTTGCAGCAACAACGACGGAGGACAGTAACCTCACCAGCAGCAACCATAGTAGCAACAGCGGCGGCGAACAGTTGTAGCAAAAGCAACAGCGAAGAGCTGTAGCAGAAGCGGCGGCGGTGGCAAGTAGCTGCAGTAGTAGCAGCAGGGGGGAGCAGGGGGGAGCAGGCGACAGCGAGCAACAGGAGTAGCAGGCGGCACTGAGTAGCAGCAGCAGCACGCGCAGCCGTAGCAGGCAACAGTGCTCCAACACTATTGCTCAGCACAACAGCGCGAAGCTGCTGGAGCAGGCTCGCAAGAAGCTGCGCAACTGTTGTAGCAGGTGCACGCTCAGGGGTAGCAGGAGCAGGCGCAGCAGTCGTAGGAGCAGCTGCACCTGCCCCTGTCATCGCTATAGTAGCAGGAAGCTGCACGGCAGCTTCTTGCTGTGACGGGATCGCCCGTAAGAGGGGGGGCGGGTCCGTCGAGGACCTCGTCGAGCGAGCTCGCTTGAAGAGCTCGCTCAAGGCGAGGCTTGAGCCTGGACACAAAAAAAAGAGTAGACGGAGGGGGCGAGGACAAGGGGGGGTCCCCCAGTGGGCCACCCAAGGACAACCCCAAAAGGGGCACCCGAGGAGGTGGCACCTTGAAAAAAAACAGTGAAAAAATAGGGGAAAAAAACCGGGTGCACCCACACGTTGGTGCACTAACTCGCCGTCAGCAAACGATGGCAACCGCAGCAATAGCAACGGCCTCGTGAGACGCGGTAGTAGCAATAGCGACGAAGGTGGTCTGAGGCCACAGTCGTTGGCTGACGACGGCAACCGATAGCAACAGCAGCACCGAAGGCGACTTGAGGTCGTACGGTAGCCACGTGATAGACGCGTAGTAGTCGGACATCAACGTACCACCAGCGTAGTGGTGGCCGTCCTCGTGACAGTGTCACAGCACATCTGAGACATTGTGCTTTGATCGCCCGGTTCCCCCTGTGGCCTTGTGCCAGCGGGAGCGAGTGTCTTATACACTCACCCACGCCAGGCTCCTGCAATGAGCACACCGGCGTGGCAAGGGGCGTAGCCGGCGCCTTGGCTGGCACCGGCAGTGCAGGTGTGGCAAGCGCCAGGAGCGTAGTGGCAGTTGCAGCCGTGGCACACGCCCCAGGCGTCCAACGGCTTTGCCTGCTACTTTTGCGGTGACCAACACCATGGCTGGCGCCAGTGTCGCCAGCGCCCTGCTGGGTGGCGACCGCCCTGGTTACGGTCCCGCCCTACTCCACCATCCGACTAAGAGACATCAGCTCATACCGTCGCACCCCTCAGTGGAGCTTTGGCGTTGTTGTACGTTGAGCTCCAGGGTCTGAAGCGCATGGTGCAACAGCTCACAGACCATGTGGTCTCTGAGGGGGCCATTGCCACCGTGCCGCTTCAGACACCCCTACCTTCCTCCTTGCCATCCTCACCTCCATCAGTGTCATCACCTGACCATGCCACACCTCCCGACCTTAGCTCCACATCTGATACCTACAGCTCTGTCTTGGAGTCAGTTGGAGTCATCCCGACCCATGACCCCTCCGCTTCTGTGGTAGTCCCTTCAGCTCGGTGTTGTCGTGCTCGCACTCACCACGCGAGGTGGCGGACGGCACATTTGGCGAGATGTGCCCAGGAGGCAGTAGTAGTCGCAGCAGTGGCAGACATCAGCACGGAGATGACTCTCTCGTCCCCAATCGCAGAGTTGGTGCGGCAACCCTTCACAGCTTCTACTGGTGCGTCGGTTGAGGGGGGGGTGGATTGTCCACCGACGACCACAAGAGAGTGAAGGAGGGATGCGACAGACGGTGCTTCACGGCAGGACGCTCTCAGTGAGGACGAGACATCCAAGGAGTGGTCCGACGTGGAGTCAAAGACGGACGAGTGGTCCGACATGGAGTTGGAGGCAGACGTAGAGATGGAGATGGAGATGGAGACTACAGTTGACGTAGTAGAGACCACAACCACAGAGACAGGTGTGGCAGTAGCAGTGGATGGGGAAGTAGTAGCAGTGGCGATGACAACCGACACATGTGGAGCAAACATCCAGGCAGTGGGTGTGTCATCAGCCATCGACGCCGTCGCAGTAGCAGCAGCTGCAGCCATTGCTACTGACAAGAGACTGGTAGTGGACGCGCTTGTTGTTGAAGACACAACGATGGTCGTCGCTCTTATAGNAGACCACAACCACAGAGACAGGTGTGGCAGTAGCAGTGGATGGGGAAGTAGTAGCAGTGGCGATGACAACCGACACATGTGGAGCAAACATCCAGGCAGTGGGTGTGTCATCAGCCATCGACGCCGTCGCAGTAGCAGCAGCTGCAGCCATTGCTACTGACAAGAGACTGGTAGTGGACGCGCTTGTTGTTGAAGACACAACGATGGTCGTCGCTCTTATAGCAGCTGATATAGCCTGTGTAGGGATAGACGCTCCCTCAGCCACAGCATCTACCATTGCAGATACACATGCGGAGGGGGTACCCGGAGACGCGGGAGACGTCGAGGTTGCCAGCACTTCCGCTATGGCCAGTGCCATTGCGGTAGCTGTCTATGGAGGTGCAGCCATCGTGGAGGACGCACCTCGAGTAGAAACTGATGCACCAGCAGCCAAGCAGGCCTCTGCGCTCGAGTGTTTACACTCTACGCTTTGCGACCAGGAGGATGCAGTCGCACGTGCGGACAGGTACCTACACGACCTCACGCTTGAGCTACGTGCAACGAGCACACGTTGGAGCACCGCAGATGCCGCGGGTCGTTAGTTAGCGGTAGTAGACGTCGAGGATGTGTAAACGCGCCTCGAGGCTGCTGAGTGGACGTTCCACGGTATAGTGTGGAGACGGTCGGGCTTGCGCCGACATTTGGAGGAGGTGATATCAGTGGATGCTTCAGCAGCGACGGCCCGTGTAGGAGCAGCTGCTACCGTGGCCCATACTGTTGACAGCTGAGTGGTGGTTGTGCCCACGGCATCAGCTGAGCCTATAACAGTCACCCCTACAGGCGCATCTGCCGTGGAGGATGCAGAGAGAGCTGCAGACCTCCGGCTCATGGCTACCCTGACCGGCATTGCTGACACCATGGCGGTTCTAGGTGACAACACACCTAGACACGTCCGAGCTATAGTTCTCGTACCCGAGCGCCCGCGCTCTGCGGTCGACGAGCAGGAGGTAGATGTGGCTCAAGCGGAGGCGCACGTGCAGGGTCTCATGGCTGAGCTACGGGAGGCCAGCAGCCGTTGTTACACTGCGGATGTTCCATCACGGCAGGCTGCGGAGGAGTGCGTGGAGGATGTACACACGCGTCTCGAGGCAGCTGAGAGGTCTTTACAGGATGCATGTTGGAGATGGGCGGACGTTCAACAGCAGGTGGACGATTGGTTGTGCACCAATGGTTGGGAGGAGCCCCGTGACACTGTACGGGCTCCCGATGATGGCGACGATGCATCAGAGGCAGATTCACTGACGGATGCCGACGTTCAACCAGGAGTCGATAGCCAAGTGATAGGTGTGCCAGCAGCAGCCCGTGCCTCTATAGAAGCACCTAGTGTAGATGCAGACACTACATACTTTGACACGTTGTCTGGTGTCGACGCCCTGCCAGCAGCTGGCGGCCAGGTGGTAGACGATTCGATAGCTAACCTACGCGATGAGGCGGCAATGCTGCAGGAGGTCGTGGCTCGGGGCGACGCCCATGCGATTGAGGTCCACCGTCAGGTTCGTTTCGCGACAAACCGCCTACATGTCGCAGATGCAGCCGCCCTGCCAAGAGCCGCAGCAGAGCTTGACGACCTGTACACATGTCTCGACGCTGTAAAGTGTGCATGGCGATGTGCAGCTCAGTAGCTGGCAGGCATACAACAGGTGATGCCATTGGAGGAGGCCCTCAGCATTGTACCAATCACAGCAGTAGGTGAGGACAGTAGTGATGACGATGACAGCGACGACGACGCTCCAGGGTGAGGCTATATGGGAGCACATCTGACGAGCATCATTGTCATCCTTTCTATTGTCTTGCAAGGGTGTGTGGCCATGGGGGAGCTAGACTCTGCAGCCCAAGGGGGGTGTTGGTGTGTGGGCTTTGGCCTGACACCGTTATGAGGACAGCATGGTTAGTTTGTGTCTGGCATGATACTCCGGTTGAGGTTATGCTGGTCGAGACCCATGCACCTGGTGACTTGTACCGGTGTGACATGGAGACCCATTGCCTCCATGTGGTATGTATGTTCCATGCATGCGAGCAGGTGTGGTCGAGACCCGGACCCCAGAGACATGTTCCGAGGATCATGAGGAGACCTTGTTGCTTTGTACCTCTTGTGTGATGTTTGGCACATGCGTGTGTGGATTATGTCTTGCACGGTCTAGACCCGCGCATTTCGTGGGATGCACCATTGTCACGAGGAGATCCTGTCATGTGGTATGCTTGATCAGTGTTCACTATGATTGGTTGCCTAAACCATCATCTCTTGCCTTCGCTTAGACATCGTTATGTTCACAGTTGTGTCAGCCAGGGGGAGTGTTGGTGTGTGTGGCTTCCACCTGTCATGAGCGACGGCCAAGAGAGCAGCGGTACAAAAGAGTGTGACGACATGGTCCCCGATGCGGACCTCGGAGACATCGGCGCATCGCCAGGTGATGGACCACCCAGTCGGAGCTGGCCGACGACTGCCCCAGCGTCGTGGGTGCTGTCTTGGACCTCCTGCACTTTTTCTGCAGCCTATCCTTGATGCGGAAATAGCAGGCGCCGGAGCACCGACGAGTGGTGGCTCCATCCACCAGCAGCTGCCAGAGAGCTGCCACGACGCCCTGGGTGCTTGCCGGGGTGCTTTGCGGTTTTTCTACAGACGCTAGAGTTTCTTCGGTGGACTGACTCTTGAGCCTGATTTGCATGTTTTGCATTCTCTGTCCACCGGTCGGTGCCGGACTTATTCGTGTGACCAGTCGTAGCATCCGGCTTGAGATTTTGCATCTCTAGGTTCAGACGGCGTAGTGTTTTGATTTGTCTGCACAGAGTTACGCCAAAAAAGTGTTTTTGGGCCGGTTTTAGGACAGACCTTGCACTTCCGCGTGCGACACCCGTCGTGCAGCGCGGCAGGCATTTATGCTGTGGACTTGTCATTTGTTATCTCTCTCTGCAAATTGTATTCATTTTGAGCATCCTGACACTCTGTTCGTGTCCCTACCTAGACCCTTGCAGTTTTGTCTCTAACTTGTGACTGTTGACACACGCTGACCTAGGGCTAACGCCTACTGTTGCGGCAAGTGGTTTGGAAGGTTCTAGGAAGTTTCTCTTGAGAAGATGCGTGGAAGCTTCCTAGCGACACAGCCGTTGTCCAGGCGTCAATGCCTGGTCAGACGGTGAGGGCAGTCACAAGTCGTGCACACAACGGCAAGGGTCTGGCTAGGAGACACAAGGCAGAGTGTCAGAATGCTTCAATAGCATTCCCAGAGAGGAATGACAAATGACAGGTCCATGGCATAAGTACGTGCCGCAGCACACGGCGGGTGTCGCACGCGGCACTGCAAGATCTGTCCTAAAATCGGCCCAAAACCACTGTTTTGGCCGTAACTCTGCGCAGACATATCAGAACGATACTCCGTCTAAACCTAGACGTGCAGAATAAAAAACCGGATGCTACAACTGGTCACATGCATGCATCCAGCACCAAGCGGCAAACATACAATACAAAAACATGCACATGGAGCCCACGGCCAGTCCACCGATAAACTCTTGTGTGCTGCAAAAAAACTGCAGGAGGTCCCGGGTAGCGTCAAGAGCTCTGGAACGGTCGTCAGTCAGGTCCAAGATGGTAGTCCACCACCACATGACGCACTGGTGCCTCCAGGGTCCGCATCAGGGATCTGCACGATTATGGACACGACCGAGTGGTCACAGTAAACTGTACAGGTTGACAGGAACGTTACAAATCACAACACTGCCTCACGTTCAACACTAAGATGAGTACAAAAACAAGTGCAACGACAAATGTGACACGGACACGGAAACACCCCACACTCAACCACTCTCAGGGAAGGGGCGAAGTCCAACAAAACGAATGGCCACTAGGAACTTTCCGCGTGCTAGTGCCTTCGTCAAGAAGTCAACACGGTGCATGTCCGTGCCAACCCAAATGATGGAGATCACGTGTTGCTCCACCAAATCACACATGAAGTGGTGCTCAACCGCAATGTGCTTTGTGCGAGCATGAAAGACACCAGAGTTCTCCGCAATGGCAAGAGCACTCTGGTTGTCGCAACGAAGCACAATCGCGGGTACTGACTGGCCAAGCTCATGGAACAGGCGCTGCAGCCATACCGCCTCAGCAACCTCTGCACCCAGAGCAACGTACTCTGCCTCCAATGAGCTACGTGCAATGCAGCCCTGGTTCCTGCTGCGCCAGGACACAGTGGTCCCACCGAGCAGGAACACGTAACCGGTGCGACTGCATCCATCGGGCTCTAGGCCCAGTCGCTGTCGGTGTAGTCGTCAAGGACCACCGAACACTGCCGGCGAAAGCAGAGTCCGAGGTACGGTGTGAAGACCACGTACCGCACCACTCACACAGCCGCGTGAAGGACTGTAGCACGCGGAGCGTGTGAAAACTGGGCAAGGAGGTTGACGGCAAATGCGATGTCAGGACGTGTGGTAGTGGCCAAGTACATCAGAGATCCGATGAGACGGAGGTACAAGGTCACATCCAATGTCTCCCCAAGTTGTGTGGGATCATCAACCTTCAAGACATCCTGCCCGTCAGGTGTAAGAGGTGTGGAACCCGTGGGCACTGCACCGAGAAGGTTGCTGAAGCGCTCCCCCACAACATGTGCGTATTGGGCCTGATGCAGTAGTAGAGTACGTCTACGGTCTCGCACGATCTCCATGCCAAGAAACACCGCTGCAAGACCAAGGTCCTTCATCCTGTAGGCAGTCTGGAGGACAACCTTGGCCTCCTTCATGACCTCCAATAAAGGAGACGTGATCAGAAGGTCGTCGACATAGACCAGGATGGCGGTGAATCGCTCACGCGTCTGTCGGATGAATAGAGAGGGATCTGCCTCACTCTGTACATATCCCGCACGAGTCAGGGTGCCAGCGATCTCCTGGTTCCAATACCAAGGAGACTGCTTGAGGTCGTACAAGGACTTGCGCACGCGCTAGACCTTGTCACCGTCCTCAAAGCCGGGTGGTTGAGCCACGTAAATCGCCTCATCCAGAGAGCCATGGAGGAACACATTGTTCACATCCATCTGGTGCAATTCCCAGTCATGCTGAGTCACTACACCGATCAGAGCTCGAGCTGAGGTCATGCGGCCGACAGGGGCACAGGTGTCAGTGTAATCGATGCCCTCAATCTGAGAGTACCCCTTGACAACCAAGCGAGCCTTGTGGCGTTCCAGTGAGCCATCTGGCTTCACCTTCTTGCGAAAGACCCACTTGACCTTAATAGCCTTCCTCCCAAGTGGAAGGTCGACTAGCTCATAAACTCCGTGCTCTCGGATGGCGCGGAGCTCATCCTCGCAAGCAACACGCCAAGCGTCAGCATTCTATGATGAGAGAGCTTCCCTTAGTGTGCCCCAGTCAGGCGCCATAGAGGGAGAGCTCTGCGTGGCAAGAGCGCATGCCTCAGTGCTAGGTCTGACGACCACAAGATTGGCTGCCACATCACAAGCGATATGAAATTCGCGAGTGATGAGGTCGTGCCCTACGGGACACACTTGATGTACCTCTGCGTGCTCAGGCCTAAGGCCTTTGTGCCAGGATCACCACTCACGATGTTGCGAGTAGAGCGCCTGGATGCGGGACCAGACACTCGTTGAGCTCCGGAGTCCAATGGTCAAAGGCGAGCGCCAGACTCACGGGAGTAAACGGAGCTCAAGGGGGGCACCTCAGGCTCAAGAACGGGCACAATCGCAGCTGGGGAGGGCTGAGGCAATGGAGCTGGTGATGCCATGTGAGGAGATGTGGGTGTGGGAGACACGGAGCTCGGTGTGACAGTAGGAGCAGGTGAGGCAAGTCCACGCACAGAGGCAAGAGTGCCGGCGCACACAGGTACGTTAACAGGAGTACGCAGAGGTACATGATCATGGGTACCTGTGGGGCGTGAAGGGGCAGGGGTAGAAGCCGGCTGTGCTCGGGAGATCTCTGGACTGACAGCGATGATCGCTGGGTCATCAAGTGCTGAAGAAGTGGAGTGGAGGGAGCTCGAACGAACACATCAGCCTGGCGATCGGTGCTCGCAGGTATAGACTTCCTCATCTGTCAAGAAACCTCACACGTGGGAACATGTGTGACGGACAGCGACTTGATCAAAGTCAGATTACGGTAGGTGAGCGACTCAAAGAAGAGTGCGTCGCGAGACTCAACAATGCGACGACGAGTAGGGTCCCAAAAACGTCATGCCTTCAACCGCGGGGAGATACCGACGAAGGCGCACAAGCGACCCCGCGGTGAGATCTTGGACCCCTGCTGGTCCTCAGTGTACCACACAGAAGCCAAGGATCCCCCAGACGCGAGCGAGGCGCAAGTCAGCACAGTGGCCAAACCGGAGCTCATACGGTGTGACGTGGTCCGGAAGAGGACCGTGCGGGAGGCGGTTCCAGACCCAAGTCATGTAGGCGAAGCCTTCAAAAGCGAAGGACTCCGGAAGACCGCACTCAGACCGCATAGCGCAAACCGCATCCTCCATGGTGCGGTTCCAGCGCTCAGAAACACCGTTCTGCTGAGGAGTAGCAGGAGCAGAGAACTGGTGAAAAATCCGGTGCTCGGCGAAGAAGCTGTCCATCTGGCCAAGGAACTCGCCGCCACGATCCAAGCAGAAGGTGTGCAGCGCGTGGCGAGACTAACGCTCAGCCATCACTAGCCAGAGGCGAACCGCAAGAGCGGCGTCACTCTTCTGGCGCAGGCTATAGACCCACCGCATCCGGGTGAAGTCATCAGTCAGGGTCAGGACGTATCGGCCCCAATCGGACAGAGACTCGACAGGTACGGGACCAAGAAGGTCCGGATGAACTAACTCGAGAGGGTGAAGTACACGTGAACTGGAGTCGGGGTAGGTACAACGATGCATCTTACCCTGAGCGCAGAAGAGGTAGTCGGTCTTGGGCGGCTTCTCAAAAGAAGCCGCGTCTAGACCGAGGGCAGGCTGTGTCCGAATGAGGTTCAACACANGAACCGCGAGAGCGGCGTCACTCTTCTGGCGCAGGCTGTAGACCCACCGCATCCGGGTGAAGTCATCAGTCAGGGTCAGGACGTATCGGCCCCAATCGGACAGAGACTCGACAGGTACGGGACCAAGAAGGTCCGGATGAACTAACTCGAGAGGGTGAAGTACACGTGAACTGGAGTCGGGGTAGGTACAACGATGCATCTTACCCTGAGCGCAGAAGAGGTAGTCGGTCTTGGGCGGCTTCTCAAAAGAAGCCGCGTCTAGACCGAGGGCAGGCTGTGTCCGAATGAGGTTCAACACAGTGTCGGAGCCTACATGACATAGGCGGCGATGAAGCAATCGCTGGAACTCAGGAGACAGAACACCAGTGACAAAAACACGCACGAAAGGGGAGGGGAAGCAAGGAGCACAAGTCTGAGAGACACGATACAAGTCATCCACAACATAGGCACGAAGTACAATGCTACGAGTGTCAATAGCAGGCACAGTCGCGGACTCTGCAGTGTGCTCCACAGAGAGTCCCATCAGTGTGCAAGCACGTATAGAAAGAAAAATGAGCTCAAGTTCAGGCACAAAGAGCACCTCGGAAAGATACATGGGGCCAGATGGACCATCGAAACAGACGACCCCAACATCTTGGACTGGCAAGGACTGACCAGAGCCTGTGCGGACAGAACGAACAAACGCAACATGGCCGAGAACAACGAAATCACTACGACGACAAGTCATGTGATGAGAGGTACCGTAGTCGATAATCCAAGTGCCAACGGGATCACGACTAGAGGTCGTCATTGTACAATGGGCAACGGAACACTCGGCCTCAGACGGACCTGGACAGCAGGTGGGGAGGAACGACAAAGGGCACAAAGGCGAGAATCATGAATCCAATCCGTACAGTCAGGCCCATCGTCATCACATGCCGACTGTGCCCCCCCCACACGAGTCATCCCAAGCCACAAGAACAGACAAATAGACAGTCTGTGAACCACCCGGCTGTGAGAACACACTCGCATCTCCCTGAAAGTGAAGCGCCAGAAGGTGTCGGAGCTCGCCGATGGTGCGGTCGCGGGGGTCTGGATCGCTGCTGGTCGCCGGTGGTGAAGCGGGAACTGCTGCGGTCGTGGTCGCCGCACGCCCGGAGGATGTGCTGCTTGACGTAGACCGTAGTGTGTGTGCTACGTCAGTAAGTGAAAATGCTAACGTTAGCTCTGGGGAGTCGCCCTCTGAAGTGACCCAGACCTGAAAGAGGATCTCCCAGTAGTCAAAGCCGTCGTCGCTGACATACCGTGGGGGCGGTGTCTCCAAGTCCTTGGGTTGCCGCTTCGAGGGGAGAGCGACCATAGGCTGGGAAGGACGAGAGATGGGAAAGACGCCGGGAAGAGGGATGTCGCTGGGGTGGAGGTCAGGCAACGATCGAAACTTTGGAAAGCAGGATGTGTGTGGGGGCCGAGAGCTCGTCTAAAGCTTGCGGATACGCTCCTGTAGCACAGGAATCTCGCGCTCAGGGGAGTCGCCCTCCATGCCCGGCATGTCTGGATCCTCGTCCCAAGGACCGCCATCAAGAGGTGGCGGATCGGCTCCAGCTCTTGTCTCCGGTGCTGGAGCTGACAGCTGTGTAGAGGGTGTGACCCCGGCCGCTCCCTTAGAAGTCTGTCGTGGAGTCGTGGAATGTCCTCGAAGGAACTCGGTGAGTGTACGGATGGCGTCAGTCTGCTCCTGCTATAGGCGACGCATCTCGTCCTGTTGGCTGCGCAAGTCCTCAATGGCCTGCGAACGTGGGCTCATAACCCCTGAGGAGGAAGAAGAGGGATCTAGCACCCTTTTTCCCTTCTCGTCAGACAAAGCCATGGTGCCGCTCATTATGGGCCGAGAAGTCAACGTGGTCAAATTGCAGAAAAGAGAGCGTTTCTCGAGGAGTTGAAACGCCAGCAACTTTTTGTCAACCGGCCTGAGGCAAACGGACTAGAAAACAGGGCCGACACAATAGCCCCTGTCGTCCGCTCCTAGTATTTCAGCTAGGAGAAGATATCACCCTCAGGATCACGGTTCCACACTGAGCAGCTCCTAGGCAATCACTTGTTAGCAACTGTGTCCACTTAACACTTGGTCACTTTCGCGCGAGGTGCTAGTCAAAG
>SZWC01026760.1:8541-31743 GCA_023375785.1 Penium margaritaceum
CGGTGGCAGCGCGCCTGTTGCACCAGCCACGGCGCCACCACCAAGCGGTGGAACGGCGCCGAGTGCGCGCGGCGCAGCGCAGGCGAACAAGATAATGCCGAGGACGGCGAGAGCCACCGCGCCACGGCTCTGCAGCACCGGCGACGCGGCTGCTCGCCGCGCGCGCCGACAAGGCCCGCAAGCCATGGCCGATCGACAGGCCAGCGTTGGTTTGCAGAATGCTTGGTTTGTCTCGGCAAGCTCCAATGCCGTAAACGGCAAGCCTGGTTGGATGTGCCTTGAAAGGGTTCAGGCCCTCTGTCTACCTGGCTTGCTAATCCGGCGAAGGGTGGGACGACGTGCTGGGTCGTGGAGGACCAAAGGCGGTGGAGCCAGAAGACCTCGACGGCCCGCGGCTTTTCTAGAGACCAACGCGCTCGCCTCTGCTAACAGGTTTTGGCGGGCCAACGCGTTTGCTGTGAGCGCGGCTTCCGCTCTCCCCCACTTCGCATAAGGTGCTCCCTGCCAGCGACCACGCTCTCCCCTCCCTCACATCCCGTGCACCCGTGCATACACCCCCTACACCCCCTGTGAGGGCGGTCGGCCTATGCTGTCTCGACTCGCTTGCCCTCCGCATGCGGTCCGGGCATCAACCGCACGCCTCTGGTAGGCTTAAGTGCACTCCTGCAGGACGCCATGGCCGATTCGGTAGAATAGCCCATCTATGGTTGACTCGCAGTATTTTCGCCGGATATCCGGTCACTTTCAAGGGAACCTCCCAGGCCCAGGCTCTGGGCATCGCAGTTATGAGTCCTAGCAAATGGGGCATCGTTCTTGTCTTTACTGATTATTTTTCAGAAACGAATGTGATGTTGGAAAGCCACCGCCGCCTTTTTTTCTGTCTATTTAGTTTGTGGTGGAGAAGCGGATGATGATGGAATTATACAGATACCACCGAGGACTCCTGTTCGCCTACCCTTTTTGTTCAAAAAGATGTCGCGGACTAGTAGAAATTGCACAAGTTACCTTCTTTGACAGTTGAAACAAATTTCATGCGTTTTGTCCTTGTCTGCTCGCACACAGGGCTGCGCTGCCACACGTGCAGTGCGATTCTCGGCCCGGACATTAGCTCGATTCCAGAGGTAACACTTGTCGGTATCGGCAGACACAGCGCGACAACCTTTCTCCAAAAACTGGGGACCCTTTTGATATCAAAATGAAGCTCCTCAGCTTTGGAAAGCTTACCGTTCTTCGAGGTTTGGAGGCGTTGTGCAGTCGACCGGTACTTTTCTGGACAACTTGATGTACAATCTCTCCCTCCCCGCGACGACAACCCCCTACTCCCAACACTTACAGTCCCACCTGTGCTAAACCCTTTCACAGGAATGATTGGACGGAGCCTGAACCTTTCAAACCTCGCTTTTGTAGCGTGTGCCTACGCTGGTGGAACAAGAATAGCATCCGAAGACAAACCAAGGCATGGTGCCTTTCCACCATCCATTCTGTTCCGAGTTAACTTTTAGCACCTTCAATTTTGGAGTTCTTCGGGGTGCACCCTCTCCTGTCCAACATCTGTTCGCCAGTTTTTCTGTCAAATTATCGAGCAAAATCTACGTAAGGTGTCATCGCAGCTCCTTTTATAGCCCAGAAGTCAGAACACGCACTTCGAACCATTGGAGATGCGAAACTTCCTAAACGAACGCATCTTGCCGAACAGGTCCTGAAAACAGAGAACATATGGAAACGTCCAACGAAGCCGATAGGGCAGGTGTCCTGCTAAATATGCCCGGATATGATAAGATTTCTCGTCAGCGAAAAACATTGTTTTCTTTTGTAGCATTTGCCCCAGATCCCGGCGCAAATAGGACAGATTACAGCGAGTGAGAGGCAGGTGATTCCTGTGCAGGGGGAAAACAAGACAAAACAAAACAGAAACCGTACACGGTGCCCGGCAACGCAGGAGCTTACTATCGTGGGTCATCCTGCACATCTGGGGTAGTTTCTGCATCCCATACGTCTCGCAAGCCGTGGAGGTATTTCTAGGTATCCCATGTATATTACGGTTAAACAATCGTTTAATCTTGCCCTTTTGGCGCAAAACTTCCCATTTTATCACCATTGAACTACCTATCGCATGATTTTTTGCACCTACCCTTTCAAAGATTGATTCAAAAAACTCAGGCTTAGTGATGTTAGCAATGCTACATTTACCACAATTGCAAAAAAACACTAGTCTTAGTGAATGGAGCGAGTTAAGCCACGGGAAACTACTCAAGCCAAATCAGCCTTCTCTTTGAGAACAAATATCACTAGAATTTGCTACAATAGCAATGTCAAAATTGTAAGCCATATCAACTTGGTTATTTACATTAGCTGCAGCCATTTGAGCTTTCGCCAGCACATGTCATTTGAATCAATCTATTTCTTTAATTCAAAATTCCATGTGCAAACTAAGTTCCACCAATTGAATCAATAACAGGTGTGAGAGTGTGTGATTTTTGTAGATTTAGATTCAGTGTGTGGAAGAAATGGTTGAAATAGAATGAAAGACTTCAAGAAGTCTAGAACCAATAATTGGAAATGATGGGTTAAATATTATGGGCAATGTACCAAATAACATTTCTCTCTAGCTGGCAGATTCTCGCCCTTGCCCACTTCTCTCTAAGATTGCTTTATCAGGCTACTTACTCTTGAATCTGGTGCTTTTCTTGCACCTCAAGCCTAGTGCAAGAAGTACTGAGCCGTCGATTGTCCACATTGATGGTCTATCTTGTCTCTTGGCAAGCCACCTTGTTGGTGTGTGTGGTTGCCCTTTTGCAAGAGCCACTAGTGATACAACGACTGTTGGACGATTGAAAACACCATTTTGGTCAATCTCATTGACCGCATGCCTTGTCAAGAATTCAAGAGTTACAATCCCCTTGGTGCAGAACATATCCGTCACGCTTCTTGCCGAGAGAGAAAAAACCAATCCTTTTGTGAGTACAAAACACCACGTAAAGGTTGCACACAAAATAGCCGACTAGTGCTGGCATGACCCTAGCCCCCTAGCCTCAGTGCTTGATTGCTCGATGCTCCTCCTCGCTTCCCATAGTCACGTATAAGTAGAGCTTAGGTTCACCGCAAACCTTCTTAGCAAAAATGAAGAATGGCCCAGATGCCGCCAAATGTCCAATGAGGCCCCAAACATACTGGAAAAACTAGGAAAACCTCATGACATTCACCCCTCCTTGTCACAAGCGCAACGTCACGGCGCGCCTAAGGTACTCCTATAGAATCGTGTTGGTACCCCAAACATGGAAGTTTGCCAGTCGCTCCTTACGTTGTGTTCCATAAGGTACCCCTTCCACCTCACTAGAAACTTATGCCAAATTCCCTTTTGGGGTTTTCATCAATCTACTCCACATCAAACTCCACATTTCCTTCAACCTACAGAGTGGGAGGTTGGGCAATCCCATGACCCTCAAAGAAGATTATGCGAGTGTGAGAAGCAAAAATTAGGGAGATGTGGAACAACTGACGAATGGTGTAGTGACCTCGTAGCTCTTAATTATAGGTCACAGCTGACCACTACTCTCAAATGAGAATTGGACGCACCCATTCTGGCTTCATCTTCTGACTACCAACTTCCATTAGCTTTGGAATTCTTGAGTTTATCACTTAATCACCCACTTGAAACTCTTGCATAAAAATATGCTTATTTGCTTGCTATTTTAGCTGCTTATACGTCTTCAATAGTCCTTGGTGCACCATGTCCTATGTCGTGGAAAAACCGGTGGTAATCTACCACACACCCGGAAGAGATGCTCTAGTAGCAAAAGTGGTTGTGCCCAGTGGATGGTGGCCATATACCAATCAAATAGTGACTTCCCTCTTGACACTGAAATCAGTGAGTTGCAAGCAAAATCTGTCGCTACAAGCTCCTCTTCCCAACCCTCTCCATCTACCTGAGCCATGCTCCGTAACAATTGCTACAAAATCTGGTTTGTACGCTTTCTCTTCCAATTGCTCTGTGAGTTGTATGTGGTGGTCAGCTACACCCATGTGCCCAGCTTCCCCAAGAAATCTCTTCAAAACTGCAAATTAAAATGTGGTTTGGGATCTGAGACCACGTACTATGGTAGTCCATGCTTGAGGAGGAGTTCAGCTGTCCCAGCAGCAGTGATGCTTCGAGGGCATGCGATGAAATTAACCATCTTAGAAAACTCGTCCTCCACCTTCAACATCGTTTTATTACCCTTCTCTGTCATAGGCAAGCCTCCCACAAAGTAAAGCAAGATGTCTTTCCCTAGCCTATGTGGTAAACGCAATCGTTGTAGCTCCTAAGGTGGCTTGGTGCCCCCACCTTGATGCGTTGGCACACATCACTTTGCTTTCAAACCTGTAGCAATCAATTACCATTTTGGACCACCCTTATGATATGGAGTGGGTGTTATGAGATTCCTTCAGTATATTCTCATTCAATGGCATATGATTCGACGCAAAAATCTTTTGCTTTTCTCGCTGCACCCATACACACCATCCCTTGTGGCATTTTCATCACACTACTTGTGAAATCAACGTCCATGTGATAGTCATGCTTGAATAGGATATGCAAGATTGGAGATTACATCAACATTGCAATGCCATTAATTTATTTTTGTCGATCACATAGACTGAATACACTAACCAGTTACACATTGCTAATACACTCTTCAATTTTATGGAGGGGAGCGCAGGGGTCATCTGGAGTCTAGGGTTCTCCTCCCTTTAGATAGGTGTAGTGTATTAAGGAAGCGTATCTGGTTAGTGTATGCATTTTGTGTGATTCTTGAAAACAATCTACTAGTTTATTCTTATTGGATGGCATCCGTACACACGAACAAACACTCACCACATAGTGGAGAGTATCACTCTCACCCATCACCGATAACCAAATGTATTAAGCCAATGTTTTGGGGCGAGTATTGTGTTGACCATGTATTTTCTTTACTAATGTTTTGTACAATATTGTATCTTGTTACATGTCTATTGCATATCTTTGAGTACACACACCGTACACATTTGCCCACAACAACATCATAATTTGTCAATGAGGTGGGATGGGGGGCTTGGTCTCCAATTAACCTCCCCCTAAGGCTAGAGTGCATTGGTGAGGTGTTTCTGGTCAATGTATCTGGTTTATGTCGTTACATGAAAAAACAATGATGTACAAGGATGATTGCTAGAGCAAAAATGAAAACCGTTGATGCACAGATATAGATAATCAAGATCAAACACAAGAAGTTTGGAAACGGCATCAATGAACAATCTTCACATAATGAGCATAAAAAATTGACAATAAAAGGTTTCAACATGAAACAGTTTTGAGAGATTTTCACGATAGTCAAGCAAGACAATGTTGAATTGGTCACCAAATTTTTTCCCCCTCCCAAATTCAAAGTTTGTTTGAGCTCTAAAATAGGATGTGTATTGTTCAAGATTAGACATTAGTGTATCTCTTCAAATGGTTTGAATGTAGGGTCAACCCCCCCCCACGATAGAAGGCAATCTGCTAAACCCTGCTACTACAAGGCCAAGAAAGAGCACGGGCAAGCAAAAACCAGAAACGGCAAACCCCCCCCCCACCCCCCGTATGTGACTTTGGGAGGGTTCTTAATCTTTGATGTTTTAGCTCAAGAATTACGCACTGTTATGTCTTAGAGTTTTAACACATTTCATGTACATGTACAAATAAACGTCTTTTATGTGAAATGTAAGTGGAGTTGAGAGCACTTGACCATGGATTGTTTTTGTGTGTATTTTTTCTTTGGAAAACCTTCAACAAATGTTTCTATGTTGAAACATTGAAATACATTTGTATGTCCATGAACAGACATTCTTAGTTAAGTTCTCTTGCATTTACCATGAAAGTACCATGAAACACTTAAACGCATGAGTTTACTATGTACACTATAAGAAGAGTAAATTTTTTAGGGGTGATAAACCATAAATGGCGTGCATGGAACAGATTGATCTATGGGAAGCCTGGGCACCACTAAACAGACTGCAACAAGAAGAAGGAAGTAAAGGGCAACCCGTAGTTAGTGGTGGACAGCCAACTTCTAGGAAAGACTCGTCCGCATTAGTGAACATCATCCCTAAAAGTCCTCTAACAACTAGGGAGCTGCTAGGTCTATGCGTGTGGAGCAAAGGGAGTAGGAGCATTTTGAGCATCCTCTTAAAAGGAAGAAATTTATCTCTTGGGACTGCACACAGCAAGGGATGCCAGACTGTTGGCAAATATAAGAATTGTTGGGTTGTAATGCATTGCATTCTTCTTGTAACAAAGAGCTCGCGAGAAGGCTGGGGCTTAAACAGCTCCTTGGGAAGTCAACAAAGGCCAAGTTGTTGCAAGCAGAGTTGGAGTGCGTAATGCCTCTTAAGCCTTTGAGGGACTGTCTGGGGCCGCTATCTTGCAAGGTAAATGTTTGCACGTCCCCATGGATTCCTATGATGCCATTTAAGGGCATGAATGATTGCATCCTTGGATTCCTACTTGGGATTGGATGCGCAGACAAGTGAAAGTGAAGAGATGGGGAGAGCAGATTCTTTTGTCATCATGGGCTGAGGAGGAAGACTCCAAGGCAGGCAAGGTGCTTCAATTGAGTTACGTGCAACTGAAACGCTATCAATAAAAGGAGGACCAAGTATACCTTGTGTGAGTGCTAAACAAAAAAGAAACTAAAGAGGTGGAAATGTTGGCAGAAGACCGAAAGCAACAAGAGGGAGAGTAGTAGAAAGCCCTACCAATATTATTTTCGAAAGGCATCAAGGGAGTATTATAGGGCTAGAATGACATATTTTAATCTGGGCTGCTAAAGGGATTTCCACTGATGCAAGATATCGACCACAATATTGAAGTGGTTCCTGTAGTGATTCCAAAAATGTGTGTCAATTGTTACATAATCAATAATGAGCATGGTGAGCTAAATAAATTGTTGGAGGAGCTGGCACACAAAAGATTCATCATGTTGTTGGTGTCACCTCATACTGAACCACTTCTCTTTGTGAAGAAAAAGACAAGGGAGTTGTGCATGTGCTTGTACTATCATGTATTCATCAATGGAACAATGAAGGACCGATATCCATAGCAAATTTCATGGGGTTGTTTGACCAAGTGAGGATATCAAAGTGCTTTAGCAAGATAGACTTGCGCTTTGATCTGAATTGAGGAGAATTTTGTAAAGAAAACAACGTTTTGGATAGAGTACATCATGTTTGAGTTCCTCCTAATGTTGTTTGGATGAACCAACGCTTCTACAACGTTCATGAGCCTCATTATAAAAATCTTCCACCCTCACATGGACTTGTTTGTGGTGGTGTTCCTCAACTACGTCCTCATCTACTCTTGGACCTTGGAAGAGCACCTGGAACACCTTCGGCAGATGCCCGAAATTCTTAGGAGAGTGAAGTTGTTTACAAAGTTCTCCAAGTTTGGGGTTTTGAAAAGGGAGGTGAAGTTTCTTCGAAAAATTGTGAGCGGAAAGGGTCTCTGTATGGATCAAAAGAAGGTGGAAGAAGTTAAGCATACCACGTGCATGACATCTAAGTCTTCCTAGGGTTGTCAACAACTATTGTAAGTTCAAGAAAGAGCAAAAGAGCTTTGAGGAGCTCAAGTTGGCATTGTATGGCAATGTGATTATGATGCATTCAAGTTTATCCAAGGATAAGGTCATGAAGTAGGACCCAAGCAACTCTGCCATTGGGTTGGTGCTGATGAAGGACCACAAGAAGGGGGCATAGCCGAATGTGTATGCATCATGCAAGCCACGAGGTGTGGAGGTTAATTACACAATCCATAAGAGGGAGATACTATTTGTGATCCATGAACTTATGCACTAGAGGTTCTTCCTTGAGTCGCACTATTGCATGGTCTATATCAATCATTATGTCCTAAAGTAACTAAAGACGCAACAGAACCTCAGTCATTGATAGATTTGTTGGACGGCATTCTAGGAAGGAAGATTTGACTACAAGATCTAGTAAAAGCGTGGGACAATGAATTTGAGAGATCCTTTGTCAAGGAGGCCTAAATTACGCCACAATTCCATCGCAACGCTGATTGGATATCCAATCTTGCATATCTTATTCAAGCATGGCTATGGTGTGGACGTTGATTTCAGAAGTAGTGCGGTGAAAGCGCCAAGATGGATGTTATGTATATGAGCAAGGAGAAAAGAAAAACAAAATTGTGTCAAATCATGTGCCATTGAAGCTGACTCTACTGAAGGAATCTTTTGACACCCATTCTAGTTACTTTGGCTTCGACAAGATACTCAAAGCCTTGGCACATCATAAGGGTGGTCCACAATGGCAACGGACTGCTATAGGTTCTAAAGCAAAGTGATATGTGCCAACGCATCAAGGTGGGAGGACCAAGCTACCTTGGTAGTTGCAACAATTGCCTGTACCAAAGAGGCTAAGGACACACATCTAGGTTGTCTTCATTGGAGGTTTGCCTGTGAAAAAGAAGGGTAATAATACGATGTTCATGGTGGTGGACGAGTTCTCTAAGAATGCTCATTTCATCCCATGCCCTCAAAGAATTAGTGCTACTGGGACAACTCCACTCCTCGAGCATGGACTACCATATTTCGTGGTCTTCGATCTCCATCCATGCTTTAGTTTTCCTTTTTGGAGAGAAATCATGGGGAAGAAGGGCACAAAGATGTTAATGTCCAAAACATACCACCTATAGAGAAATTGGTAGACAATGCACACAAACAAGTTTGTAGCAATTTTTTCATAGCATGGTTCTAGCGGATGGTGAGGGATGGGACAAAGATCTCGTATTGGCAGATTTTTCTCGCAGTTTAACAATGTTAGTGTCAAGAAAGAAGTCACAGTTTTAGGTGGTTTATGGCCACCATCCGTAGAGCACAACCACTTTTCCTACCACATTAGTGGACATGGTGCGGCAAGGACTATTGAAGATGTAGAAGCAGCAATGTTAGCAATCGAATAAGAATTGCTCTATGGAGAAGATGTAAGTGGTTGATTAAGTGATGCTAAACTAAAAAAATCCAAAACTTATTTGGGATTTCTCCTAATTAGAAGCCACAATGGGTGCGTATATTATGCATTTGAGGGCAACAATTGGCTGAATCCTATAATTAAGAGGAACAAGCTCACTACGCCATCCGTTTTTTATTCCACATCTCCCTGCTTTGTGCTTATCACAACTGCATAATTTTCTTTGAGAGTTGTGGGATAGCCCCATCTCTTGCTACAGTGGAAGTCGGCTTGAGTTTGTGGTGAGTTGGAAGGGATACCTGACGATGCAAAACTCTTGGAAGCCACTGGCCAACATCCATGTTTGGGGTACCAACACGTTTTTCTAAGAGTACCTTCGCTGTGCCGGGATGTTGAGCTTGTGACAAAGCGGGTGAATACTTGAGGCTTTGTGTGAGATTTGGTAGCATCTGGTTCATTTTCCATTTTTTCAAACTGGGTTTGCAGTCAAACTCAACTCCGCTTGTACGGCACTATGCAAAGCAAGCAGGAGCTGCAAGCAAGCGAGCACCGATGGTAGGGGGCTAGGGTCATGCCGGCGCTAGGGGGCTATTCTGTGTGAAATCTCAACATAGTGTTCCGTACTCACCGAAAGGTGGCTTTTACCCTCTCAGTAAGAAGTATCATGAATACGCTATCCACGAAGGTAATCGCATCATTAGAATACCTGAAAAAAAAATGATAATGAGAGAGATTGGAATGGTGTCTTAAACCGTGCAATAGTCATTCTACCCCAAGTGGCATGCGCCAAAGGGCTAGCACACATAACATCAAGAGCCAAACATGGCCAAAAAGGCACTAAGAGACACGGCACACTATCAATCCAGACAACCGACAACCTGTTACTTCTTGCACTAACCATAAGGTGAAAGAAAAGCACTAGGTTCAGGAGCAATTAGCTTGCTATAGCAATTAAGGAGAGAA
Source organism: Penium margaritaceum (assembly GCA_023375785.1). NCBI lineage: Eukaryota > Viridiplantae > Streptophyta > Zygnematophyceae > Desmidiales > Peniaceae > Penium > Penium margaritaceum. The sequence continues at coordinate 18,478 of SZWC01026760.1, forward strand.
GCGGGCAAAGGCTAGGACCTACCAGCCATACAATAGAATTACTTTATACATTGTTTATTATAATTAATCTGACATTTGCAATTCTTGTTTCCACACTTCTTGACGTATATCTTTACGCTTCAAGCAGGTTCTCCAAACACTAAATCTTAATCTACAAAAAGCAAACACTCCCACACATGTGATTGATTCAGTTGGTGGGACTTCTTCTGGCTCATGGAATGTGAAGTTAGAGAAAACAATTGATTGATATAACACGTGTTGGCAAAAGCTCAAATGATTGCAGCTCATACAAACAACCAAACTGATTTGGTTTATAGTTTTGACATGGAAACTGTAGCAAATTCTAGTGATATTTTTTCTTAAAGAGAAGGCTCATTTTTCTTGAGAAGTTACTACCTATGGTTCAACTTGCTCCATTCACTAAGACTCTTTTTTTTCTTCATTTTGGTAAATGTATCATTGCATGCATGACACCAACATCAAACACTACTTACACAAAAGGAGATAGAGAGGGAAGAAGAGGGAAAGAACTCAATAGAGGGATAAAGAGAGGACGATAGAGAGATAGAGAGATAGAGCAAGAAAGAGGGATGAGGGAGCTTTAGAAAGATGAATAAGAAAAAGGAAAACAGAAAAGAAACGGGGAGAACAAAGGGAAGAAAAAGAGAGTGGTTGAGAGATAGGGAGAGGGAGAGTGAAACATATGGAAAAACAGAGTGGAAGAAATATAGAAAAAGGAAGGAGGGAGAGAGCAACAACACAAAGGGGAGAGAGAGAAACAAAGAGAGAGAGAGAGAGAGAGAGAGAGAGAGAGAGAGAGAGAGAGAGTAGAACAGAGAGAAACAAGGAAAGAAGGAGATAAAACAGAGAGAGAAAGGGAGAGAGAGAGAGAGAAAGAGAGAGAGAGAGAGAGAGAGAGAGAGAGAGAGATCGAAAGGGGAAGAGAGAGATAGCGAGTGAGAGAGAGAGAGAGATTTTTAGGGGAGATAAAAAGAGGGAAGCAGAGACAAAAAGCAAGGGAGAGAGCTAGAGAGAGAGGAGGGACGGGAAGGAAGAGGGACAGGGGTGAAGAGAGATAGAGAAAAATGAAGTGAGATAGAGAGAGGAGATGGCGAGTGAAATGGAAAAATGGGAACAGAGGGTGAGAGATACAACTAGAGGGAGAGATAGAGAGAAAGAGAGAGAGAGAGAGAGAGAGAGAGAGAGTAAGGGGTAACAATCAATAGAAAGATGCACAGAGTGAGAAAGATGGGAAGAATGAGAGATAGAGAGAGAGAGAGAGGGAGAGAGAGAGAGAGAGCGATAGGAGCAAGGAAGGAGAGAGGGAGACAAAGTTACATATGAAGGGAGAGAGAGAGAGGGCAAGAAAACGAGAAAACATGGAGAGAGGGAGATAGAGAAAGAGGCATGGATAGATAGAGGGGGAGGGAGAAAGAGAGAGAGAGAGAGAGAGAGAGAGAGAGAGAGAACAGAGAGAGAGAGATAAAGAGAAAGAAAAAGAGAGACAGAAAGATGAAGAGAGAAATAGGTTGAAAAAAAAAGAGAGGGAGAGAGATAATGAGAGTGGGTAGAATAGAGATACAGAGAGAGAGAGAGAGACAGAGAGAGTGAGAGAGAAAGAGAGAGAGAGAGAGAAGAACAAAAGGATGAGGAGATAGAGAGTGTCTATGTTTGAGAGAGAGGGAGAGGGAGGAGAGAAATATGAAGAGAGAGGGAGGGAGAGGAATAGAAAGATGGAAAGAGTGAGAAGCAGAAAGATGGAGGGAAAGAAATGACAGGGAAGCAAAGGGGGAGATAGAAGGAGGGAGGGAAGAAAGGAGGATAGAGAGAGTGAATACAGATAGGAAGAAGGGGGCGAATAAGGCTGAGTAAGAGATAGAGAGGTAAAAAGGGGAACTAAGGCACAAGGGAAGTTGGAGAGAGGGAGAAAAGCGAATAGAGAGCAAAGAAAGGCAGCAAAAAGGGAAGAAGGGAAAGCTGGAGAAAGGGGATGGGAAGGTAAAATACAACAAATAAGGGATAGATTACAGGCATGTTGAGCAAGGAGAGAATGAAAAAGAAGAATGCAAAGTATAGAGTGGCCAAAAATGTGGAGGGCGGAGACAAGGTGGAAGGGGAGAGAAGGAAATCTGAAAAACAAAATACAAGGTAAGGGGGCATAGTGTGCCATTATTCCATGTTTGACTGGCCTTAGAGCAAGAGCTCAAACCCGTGGTCCAGGGGCCAAAGGTCTAGATCCATTGGTGTGAAGGGGTTATGTGTTAGAGCCAGCCCTGCTAGATCATGGGAAAAGGAGGATCAAACCTGTTAGATAAGAAAACAAAAGAAGGGCATTAGAAGGAAGATAAGGGCAAATAGAATTCAAGTACAAAAGACAAGGAAAGATAAACCACCAGCTTATGAAATAGAAACTTTGGGGAGGGTGGGAGAAGTTGGGAGAAGGAGGGAGCCTTGAATGGTGCGTATCTGGTGGGGTGAGAAGGTCGAGCAGACACAAATCGTCAAGTAAACAAAAGCCAACATGAGTGTCGCAGCTCATAGCAACTAGAAGGATGCAGTCTTCCAACTCTAACAATGAAGAAAACAAAAAGTTCCCATATTTTTCAAAGAGTATGATTGTAGATTATGGTAGTGAAGTGAAGGAGAATGACGTTGAGCAGTAGCGATGAAAATAGTAGGAAATACATAAGTGGCAATGGTAGAAACTATTGAAGTGAGAGAATAAGAAAACACTTTACATCCCACAGGCTCACTCATAGGCTTGATGCAACATTGAACAAGGATCCAGTGGTCGAGGAGGGAGAGAGAGAGAGAAAGAGAGAGAGAGAGAGAGAGAGAGAGAGAGAGAGAGAGAGAGAGAGAGAAGGAGAGGGAGAGGAGAGCAAGAGCTCCTGGAATTTAGGGCTTTGGGGTTGCTACACTTGGTCATTACAAGGATTTGTTGCTTTTATGAGCTCTAAGGAGAGGAGATCTCAAAGTATGTAAGGGGCGACCCTCATGAGAGTTGTGAGGGGGGAAGGGTCAATGAAAGGCCGGAGAGACAAGGTGAAGAATTGTGAAAGTTGTGAAAGTTTCGAAGTTTGTTAGGAACAATAGCTTTAAGGAGCAACGGTGCTTGACACCTACCATGTCGCTCCATGTAACTTCCACAAATCTCCACATGGTCTTTTGAAACACTTTAAGCACATGTGAATTTTTTTTAAAACAAAAATTGCACGTCAAACGCTCACACCATAAAGAGTGCATATCTCACAACAAATGCAAATTGCATGGCCCATCAAGGAAAGATAAAGTTTAAGTAGGAAAATGTATTAGGAAAAACTAGGTATAATGAAATGAGCAAAAAGAGACATTTTTTAAAGTTCAATACTTGAATAACAACATTTTGCATGGACCCAGATTCTCTCATTACAATAGATGAATAGGCAAAAGCATCTGGTGAATTTATCTCAATGTACATGCTTTTGAAGAGTTTTTCCATGTCCATGGCCTCATTTAAATGAAGAGTCATTGAAGGAAAAAAGAGCTTTGATGGAGAACAATTCAAATGGGAGACAGGAAAACTCAAAAACCAGATTGATTGTCTCGTAAACCTCATGTATATGTGTTGAAAGATTCTTATTGACTAGCCAAAACAGCTCTATGTGAATGTGTGTATTTGTGTCCCAATATATTTTTTTCCACCCCACTTAAGACACATGGATCCTCTCTATTCCATGTGGTACTTGCCATGCTAGAATACCTCATAAAAATGTGAAGGAGTGTCTTGATTTATTCAAAATCCCATGCAATGTTTGAGCATTAAATTAATTATAACAATGTAGAAAAACTTAAGGAAGATAAGATTTGATAACCATTTATTCCATAGTAAATGCACTGGTTGAATGACATTAAGATATTCCATGACCTCAACTTTCCTGTTTTAATCACATTATTTAACAACCATCTCTCTATATTTATACTAAATTGGTAATTGTTTTATGATTTGATTGAAAGAGCATGCCTTTTTCTGACATATTTTGATTCCAATAGAAAAACATTCAAATAACTTCATTTGAAAGAAAATTGATTAAGAGGTTTTAAAAGTTTTCTAGAGTGGATACCATAAGACCATGTCATCTTTGCTCTACACTTACATGTTTTCAAATGTTTCCTTCCATTGTTTATAAGATGAACTGTTAATTTGATTAAATACTAGTATAAATCTTGGTTTGAATCCTAATTTATATTTCACATGCATTCCTTTCCCTCTTGTTGAAAATCGTGTGTCTTTTTTCATGTTTAATCTTTTGAGCATTTTTAGAAAAAAGGTTTTTGTTCAAAAAACAAAATATCATTCTAGTTGGTTATTGATAATCATTTTCAAAACGGTTTCATTGCTTTGGCTTTACACTGGCAAGAATTTGTGCTAATTCCATAATGCAACAATAATTGGTTATGATTGGTCACAAAACTGTGAAGAGAGGAAATTTTTTTCGGAGCATGTTTAAAATGATTTGAACTTTTCATGTTCATGTGAATTTTTTTTTACTACCATGTTTTGAGTGTGAAGTTCAATGCCTCCTTTTTCTTTTACTACTCGACTAGGCTTGATGAAGGTCATTTTGTTGTGATAAGAATGTGAGAAGGTACACTCACTAAAAATCTGAAATGAGAGACTTTGTGAAGAGGATCAAAGTTCATGCCTATTAGTGCTAGTCATAGCCTCCCCAACTAGTATCATTACTTCGGTGCTGAACATTTTTAGTTTACAAGAGATGTTGCTATGACAACCACACATGAAGGAGAATCCTTGGGGGCAAAGAGTTAACTCACCCCCCAATACTCTTTTACAATGGTAGTGGAAATCATAGCTACGTTTTTACTTGTGTAGAAGCCGATTCTCCACCAGATTGATGTTTTTTATCCACCATGCAACATAAAGCACACACGGGACACCCCCTCATCATTCTACCACTCCACAACTAATTCTGGAATTTTTTTCTCCCATATTGAAATTGGTCTTCCACACAGGGTTCTCACATAGATCATATATGCATGTAATACATGCAAGCTATATCGTTGATTACGGAACTTCTAACTAGAAAAAAATGTAAGAGGTCATTTTTGGACCAAAATTTCCTTCTCAATCTTTTGGATTTCTACTTCAATTACTTTATTTCTCATCTATTTGCTACTTCAACTACAGTTTAGCTACTCTAGCAGGCTTCATCACGACCATTCATGACTTTGAATCAGGCTTCAAGGCCTCATATAGCTGACGCAAACACCGATCAAATACAAATTGGCTACTGGAACTCATTTCTTCTCCTTCAAACGGATTCTTATTGGATTCTATGATCTTGAAAATATGTAGAGCTACATCCGTAAATACATTTTTTGACAAAGCAAGTCCTTTTTTCAATTTTTTTTTTGCTTCCATTCTTTGAAACTTGACATGTTTGTCTCTCACAATCCTATGTTGCTTCATGGCAAGACTTTTTTCTACAAGAGCTTTTGATCGCAGTTTTATTACACCTTGGTATGACTTTATTCATATTGCTACACCATTCCCATTAATGCCAATATTACCCTGTCATCAACACCGGCATGAAATCTATCATATCCATCAATTGATTAATGTAGTTGATGATTTCTTTTTGTTTTCTTGAAACGTTTTATGCTAAATATTTTTTTGTGTTTGAGGTCAAAAAAATTTATGTTGTTTTTTGCATGTGGGCTTAATAGTACCCAAGCTACTCTGTGCAAAGTGAAGTAAAAAAATGGATGTGTGAACTATTTTTTCAATTCTTAAGATGCGCTCACATAGTATTCGTGTGCTCTTGTGAAAAATTTCTGATATCTAGAGCACTTAATCATTTGATGGATGTTTGTACGGTTCCTGACACCACTTTCGTTTTCCATGTGCAAGTTTGGCATTAATGGCCATTCAGTTGTGGAGAGTTGAGAAGTTGGCCTTGAATCTTTAGCCTGTTCAATGCGGCCTAAATGGCTACATGCATAACTGAGTAATTATGCACAATACACTTAGATACACCTTCTTTCTTGCAGATGGGAATCATCTAAAAGAGGTAGCTTTAACAAGGTTGCTCTATTCTTCAAATAAATTATGGCCACTATTTCATAGTTACCAAAAAACCGAGTCTTGAAGAAGGCAATGAGAGTTACGAGGGTCATATGATCAAAATGCGTTGTTGAGATCATTTTCAATTGTATATTCTGAAACTCAGAGAACACTAGTGTTCTCTCTATGAGTATTTCATTGACCTTCTAAGAGGAGTTGATGTTTGAGTAGCTCCTAGAGTTTTTGTTAGAGTTACTATACCTTCTTAGTTAAATGTAGTTTTATTCTAGGATCCTCCCAAAACATCATGGTACTTTGTAAGAACATTTCTAATACAGGGTTGTAGTCACCTCCTTAAGGAATCTGTGTGCTCTAGCTCTCACAACCTCCTCCACCTCTTGGTTCTGGCCCTACCTAGTGAATTATTCATGAAGCCATTAACTTAAGCCAATCACCAATCCATGTTGCTGGGTGTTCTCATGTATGCTAGTTTGTGCATGGAGTATCTGATTTAGTGTTTTCCATAATCCTTGATTTGCATGTAATTACATTTGAGTATTTGTGCGTACTGTTTAAGTCAATTGCAGCTATTCCTTGAAAAGATTAGGCCTAAAATATAACAGTGCTTCCTTGAACTATGTCGTTATTGACAAATATAGGTCAAAATGCATGCACATTCCTATTATGCATATAGCACATAAATCTTCAAGCTCCTCTCCCCCCTTAGACATGGATGGCATTGTATAATTGTCTTTAAAAAGTAGGAAATTATTCCCCATGATGGATTAAGGTACTTACGAATAAAAATTCATGATTTCGCATTCATAGATTTCAGTGTCATACTACTTGTGTCACTTACCAGCGAGTACACAACTTATTCATTTTTAATCCCAATAGTATCTACACATGTAGACTTGTGGAGGGAAAGGGATCCCACCTAAGTGCCTTGCCATCAAGTATAGGAGATAAACGGAACTTTGGATACTTTTACACCTAGTAGACGATACTTATAGAGACGAAGTACGTTATTTAAGGTTGACCTTCAGTTTTACGACTAAAGCTTGGAAAATCACACCCTTAAGAAGCTTGTAGAACATAACTTGAATTGAGATATAAGGAATCAGAACGCATTACGGACTGAAATTGTTGAGCCTCTTAAGTAGCAATGGAATAGCCATACTTTGCCATCTCAAGAGGTCCACCACTTGAGGTGGCTAGGTGGTTTTATGAGCACCTACATTGTTTTGGCATAACCACCCACTAGGTATGTGCATGCCTATATGAGTGGATGCATAACCACCTGGAGATGTTATGGTGTACACCGTATTTCACGGTTGTTTAAGAATGGCTTGGAACTTGTAGATTTTTCTAGAAGACAAAGAGACACATACAAGAAGGCTTCTCAGAAAAAGGAGAAGTCAATAGATATCTTCATCCACCACTTTCACTTTGGAGGTGAAGCGTCAAAATGCAGTCATTTAACATTGTGAGGAGACAATGATTTAAATCTCACCTGTCATGGTTTTTTTTATCACAACTCTTAAGGACCTTCCAAGTGGAAATGAAAGACAAACCAGGATTTTTCTTGAACCGAGGTCTCCTTGAAATAAAAACGGATTTATGGGGATTTCTTGATGCCTCTATTAACTTCGATTTGAAATCATGAACAAGTTCCAATTCCATGTTGGATGATTTGTCCTCATTACAGGCACTAATGGAATCAATTCTCCACGTGTAGCGTTGATTAAAAATGCCAAAGTAAAACTGTGTCATTCTCTCAAAATGTAACACTTGCTATAAAAACTTCTTGCCTTTTTATGTTGTTTTTTCAAGGAAAACGTTGGTGTTATATGTTGCAACTTACATTTTTTACACAATTCAAGACCATTGATGGACGTTGTGGTTGAGGTATGTTGTGCTCGTGACATTGTGTTCAAAACGTTCCAATTGTTGTCACCTCATAGACATAGTTGGCTACTTCTTGGCCAAATACATAAATCCCTCATATTCCATTGGAATTGGCCAATTATGTAACAGAAACATTCTTATGAAAACAAGCGACTTGCCATATAGGAAGAGAGGTTTCTGTCAAATGTGCAATCATACACAGATCATGCCCTGTCTGCTCATGGGAAAAGCTTTAAAAGCGCGTGTCAACGACACGCGCTATTAAAGCGCGTTTCAGCAAGCCATATGAAATCACTTTGATCTTGTGAACGCCTCCATGGCCGCACCAAATAAGCTATAGCTGTTGAAGGAGATTCACTTGGTGTAAGTGTACAAATGCCATTTCTTTGCGATGTACTAGGAGATCAATGTTATGAGCGAGCCAAAGATGGCATACAAATATCACAACAACCTGAAAGCAGATTTTTAGTGCACACTGGCACTAAGTGGAATCAAAAGTTTCCACGCGATGGTGGCCATTGATGAGTGCATTAACGCGCTACAGTACCATTGAGGTTGTTCCTGTGAAACGCAACGGAATTTCCTCCGTTGAGGATAGCACCAACATGCTAACCGTATGGATATTGAGGAAGTAAGCGAAGGTTGGAAGCAAGGGCAGATTATCTGAAGGAGGTAAAGTTAATCAACCCCTTAGTAAATACAATGAAGGAGGTAACGTTCAGTGTCTAAGACATGAATTTTGGAAGTTTTTTGGTAAATGTGTTGGGATGTCGACATTTAAGGTTCTTTCTTTTCTGTCAAACCTGGAAGAAAAAAAACATTAAGGAAAACCATAAGACATAAATTGTGTTCCCCTTAGAAGATGTAGCTGTCTTCAACGTTGATGTACATTTATTTATAGATGCAAGGACCAAACCAGAGTCATTTGAACCTAACAAGGATAGAATTGTTGCTAGCGAGAATTCTTTTTGCCATACGTTCCGAACATTTTCTTTGACTCCCTTGATACCTGAGATCGGTCTCTCCCCCCCACCCCCCATATTTAGAAGTGTATTTGGTCTTTGTAGTGAGGTGAGTATCATGAAGAGCCTTGAATTTATCCAGTAGTTTTTTTTTAGAAATGTACATTTTGACATGTCCATCTATTACACTCAACCAATGTATTTATGCCTGGAGGGGGGGCATAGTTGCTGCTTGATCTCCCCCCCCCAAAGGCAAGAGTGTATTGGTACAGTGTAGCTAAATAGTGTATTATGGTTTTTGTCATAGACAACAACAAAAGTAAACTTGTGTACTCAACGCCAAAAGTCCATCTACGTCCTTGCATTGATAAGCTTTAGCAATTTACGGTGCCGATGTAGCTCACAAGTTCCCATCTAGAGAGAATGCATGACGAGAAAGTTACCTCTTAGTCGTGTTACATGTTCCAAAAACATTTCATCATTCTCTTGTGATCGACTGCCACCCCCCCCCCAAAGGAAAGAAGTAAAGGGACCCGTGTAGTAGGAAGTGTATTGTGGTGACCATTGTATTTGATCACAATCTTATTGTACTCTAGTGCAGATTTTGACATATGTATCACATACACTTGCCCAATCAACTTCTACATTTTAAATGGATGGGGGGATTTGAACCTGTGCTTGGTATCCCCCTCAAAGGCTAAAGTGCGCTAGAAGAGTGAACGTAGGAAGTGTATCTTTGTTTGTTTAATGGAAAACAAGTATGCACACTTCGGTATTTGATGTAGATAGGGTATCGACAGACAAGCACCATCAATTGTCGATCCTAACCCTCGCAAGCCGTCGATGTAGAGGGTTGACCGGAGTATTATACTCAAACAATTTTTGTGCACTTGTGTATCAAGTAAATTATTTTTTTCATCACGTAGATTGGAGACACTGACTAATTACACTTTTCTAATACACTACCATTTAGGGGGGGGGATTCATACTCAAAGCATCCCCTCCTTTTGAATAGGTCGAGTGTATTAGTCAAGGGTATCTGGTTAGTGTATTGTTCTTGTGTGATGATGGAAAAATACTCCACTAGTGTATTCTCACCCGATGGAATTCGTACAAATAAAAAACAGTCACCAAGTAGTCAAGAGTGTCACTCCCCTTCATCACCGATGACAAAATGTATCATAGCAATATCTTGGGGCCTGTATTGTGTCGACCATGTATTCTCTTCACAAATTTATTGGACATTATTGCACCTCCTTACATGTCTATTACATATTGTTCGACACACACACCATATAAATTTCCCCAATACACTTTGATTACTTGTCGAGGGTGGGGTGGGGGGGGGCTTGATCCTAGGCTGACCTTCTACACAAAGTTGGAGTTTATTGGTGAAGTGTGTCTCCTCAATGTATCTGGTTTATATGGTTGAAGCGAAGTAATGATAATGTACTGAGGGATGATGGCTTGTGCAAAGTTGCAAACCTTTATTTCATAGACATTGATGATCAAGATTAAACAAAAGAAGTTTCGAAACGGCAATGATAAACAATCTTCACATAATGAGAGTCGAAGTTGACAATAGAAGGTTGTCACATAAGACGGTTTGGAGAGATTTTTGTGATAGTGAAGCAAGACAACTATGAACTGATCACCACATTGTTCCCACCTCCTAAAGTCAAAGTCTATTTGAGCTGTAGAAGAGGATGTGTATCGCTACAAATAGTTTGAAGGTAGAGTCGAACCCCCCCTCCCCACGATCAAAGGCAATCTGCTAAGTTTCACTACTACAAGGCCGAATAGGAGCACGGTCTAGAAGAACAAAAGCCAAACCTCCTAGATGTGACTTCGGGACGGTTCTCGATCTTTGATTTTTTGGTTCAAGAAATAGGCACTTTTTGGGAACTACAAGTGGAGTTGAGAGCACTTAACCATGGATTGTTTTGTGTAGTTATATCTTCTTTGGAAAACCTTCATCAAAGTTTCCAATGTTGAAACATTTAATTACACTAGTATGTCCATGAATAGACATTGTTAGTTAATTTCTCTTGCATTTATCATGAAGGTACCATGAAAATTTTAAAGACATGCATTTTATATGTACACTATAAGAAGAGTGTATTTTTTGGGGGTGACTAACCATAAATGGCATGCAAGGAACTGATTGATCTGCAAGAAGCCTGGGCACCACAAAACAGACTGCAAAAAGAAGCAAAAATGAAAGGGCAACCGGTAGTTACTGGTGGACGGCCAACTGCTAGGAAAGACTTGTTTGCACCAGCAAACATCAGCCTTAAAATTCCTTCATCACCAGGGAGCTTCCAAGTGTATTTGTGTGGATCAAAGGGAGTAGGAGTGTTTTGAGCATCCTCTTAAAAGGAGGAAGTTTATCTCTTGGTATTCCACTCAGCAAGGGATGCCAGACTAGGTGGCAGATTAAATAATTTCTAGGTTGCACTACATTGCATTCTTCTTTTAACAACGAGCTTGCAAGAAATCTGGGGCTTGCGTAGCTCCTTGGGAAGCCAACAAAAGGCCAAGTTGGTGCAAGGGAAACTGGAGTGCATAATGCCTCTAAACCCTTTGAGAGACCGTATGGGCAAGTTGTCTTGGAAGTAAAAAATTTCATGTGCCAAATGGATGCCTACAATGCCATTTATTGGCATGCATGGTTGCATCCTTGGTTTCTTACTTAGGATTGGATGCGTAGCCAAGTGAATGTGAAGAGATGAGGAGAGCAGATTGTTTTTTCATTATGGGCTAAGGAGAAACACTCCAAGGAAGGCAAGGTGCTTCAGTTGAGTACATGCAGCTGAAGCGCTATCAATAAAAGGAGGACCAAGTGTACCTTTTGTGAGTGCGTAATGAAAAAGAAACTGAATAGATGGAAGTGTTGGAAGAAGATCGAAAGCAACAAGAGGGAGAGTAGTAAAAATCCCTAACAACATTGTTGTCAAAAGGCGTCAAGGGAGTATTAAATGATAACAATGACATATGTTTAAGTGAGATGCTAAAGGGTTTTCCACTGATGCGAGTTACTGAGCACAATACTGAGCAAATTCTTAAAGTGTCTCTAATGATTTGTGTTGCTTATTATGTGATCAATGATGAGCATGGTAAGCTAAATGAGTTGTTGGAGGAGCTGGAAGAGAAAAGATTCATCATGTTGTTGGTGCACCTCATGTTGCACCACTCATCTTTGTGAAGAAACAGACAAGGGAGCTGTGCATGTGCTTGGACTATCAAGCATTCATCAATGTAACAATTAAGAACCAATATCCATAGCGAATTTCATGGGGTTGTTCTGCCAAGTGAGGATATGGAAGTGCTTTAGCAAGAGAGACTTGCACTTGGATTTGAATTGGGGAGCATTTTGTGGAAAAGATAATGTTTTTTACACTCTACGGCATGTTTGAGTTCCTCCTCATGCTGTTTGGATTAACCAATCTCCTACAATGTTCATAAGTCTCATAAATACAATCTTCCAACCTCACATGGACCTTTTTGTGGTGGTGTTCCTCAACTACATCCTCATCTACTCTTGGACCTTGGGAGAGCACCAACAACACGTTCTGTAGATGCTCGACAAGTTTTGAAGAGAGAAGTTGTTTGTAAATCTCTCCAAGTTTGGGTTTTCAAAAAGGGAGGTGGAGTTCCTTGGGCACATTGTGAGCAGCAAGGGTCTCTCCATGGATCTAAAGAAGGTGGAAAAAGTAAAGCACAGTACGTGCATGACATCCAGGTCTTCTTGTGGTTGTGAACTACTATTGTAAGTTCATTTGTGGGTATGTAAAGAAGGATACCTTGCTAACCAAGTTGAGGAAGGATCACTAGTGGGAATAGTGTAAGTAGGAGCAGAAGAGCTTTGAGGAGCTGAAGTTGGCAATGTGTGATACTATGGTTATGGCACATTCGGATTCATATGAGCAGTACGTCATGGCAATGCACACGAGTGACTATGCAATGGGGGCACAACAAATGCATGACATAAGAAGGTGGTATAGCCGATTGCGTACCCATCACGCAAGCCACAAGATGTCATGCTCAACTACACAATCCATAAGAATGAGATGCTGACTGTGATCCATTCATTTCAGCATTGGAGGCGCTACCTCAAGTCGCTCCTTGCATGGTCTTTATCCATTATGATGTCCTGAAGTGCTTGAAGATACAATCGAATCTTAGTCACTGGCAGATTCATTGGATGGAATTCTAGAAAGGAAGATCCGGTTACGAGATCTAGAACAAGCCTAGGATGATGAACCCAGGAATTCCTTTGTCGAGAAGGCCTGAATTACGCCGAATACATATACATATACATATACATATACA
>SZWC01026761.1:15800-26171 GCA_023375785.1 Penium margaritaceum
GAGTACGTGCGAAACGAGGCCATGCGCCGCAGCGGAAGTGAGGCTAACTTCTCAGCCTATGCCGCACGCTACGGTGGCCGCGGGAGCAAAGGGTCAGCCTCTGGTCAGAAAGGTGGCAGCGGAAGCGGTGGTGGCGGAGGCAACAATGGCGGCAAGGCTCCCAAGCGACAGGGTAACTGCCACAACTGCGGCAAACCTGGGCACTGGGCAAGAGAGTGCAGGTCGCCAAAGAAGGAAGACAGCGGAAGCGGTGGGAACAAAGGCAACAAAAAGGGTGGCAAAGAAGCCACCAACATGATGGCACAGAGCACGCCTTCAGCAAAAGGAGCGGCGCTGCTCAGGCCAGGAGCTTTCGGGCTCGACTCCGGCACTGATCATCACTCCAGCAACGACCAGGCTGGATTTGTCTCCATCGGCCCCACCAATCGGCGGTTCAGATGCGCAAAAGGTAGCGTCGTGAACGCAAAGGGCGTGGGTGACAAGCTGTTGAGCATCAGCCTCAATGGTGCGGAGAAGGATCTACGGCTACGTGACGTGGTCTACATGCCCTCCTTTGCGGCAAACCTTCTGTCCGTGTCAAAAATAACGGACAACGACATGACGGTGGTCTTCACGCAGAAGAAGGCGGTCATTGCAAGGAACGAAGACATCAAGTTCCTCTACACCAACAAAGATCTCGTGGCACAGGTTCCACGGGTTGACGGACTCTACGTACTGCAGACAACAGCAGCAAAGAGCTCGGAAAAGGAGGGCCATGCGGGTACAGCGGAGGCAGTGGTCTCGACACCCACGCAGGAGAGCACACCAACGAAAACTGAAAAAGGATCCTCTGCCGCAAAAGACGAAGACGCTGATCTGTGGCATAGACGCTTTGGGCATGTGGCAAACAGCACACTCCAAGTCATCCAGCAACAACAGCTGGTCCGTGGCATGGATGGTTGCAAGAAGGATGCGGTTGGATGTGGCAGCCTGTGTGAACCTTGCCTCCAAGGCAAGACCAAGCGAACGCGCTTTGAGCGCAATGGTCGCCGCGCAGAATCAGCNATTTTCTGACCTTCATAGATGACCACAGCCGCAAGGTGTGGATCTTCTTCCTCAAAGCAAAGGGAGAGGTCAGAGAAAAGTTGCAGGAGTTTGTTGCCATGGTGGAGCGGCAGACCGGAAACAAAGTCAAAGCGATGCGAAGCGACAACGGTGGAGAGTACGAGGCATGCAAGGGCTGGTTGAGGCAACATGGGATCAGCCACCAGCCCATAACGCCTTACACGCCGCAGAGCAATGGTGTTGCCGAACGGATGAATCAGACCATCCTCGGCATGGTGCGTAGCATGCTCTTTGATGCAAAGCTTCCACCGCGGTTCTGGGCGGAAGCGGCAAGAACGGCATGCTATCTCGTCAACCTGACTCCTACGGCTGCTCTGGGCAGGCGCGGAAAGAAGAAGGGAAAGCAACAGATGACACCACAAGAAGTTTGGTCAGGGAAGAAGCCGGACGCATCACACCTGAAGGTATTCGGCTGCACCGCATGGGCAAAGATCCAGGTGGGTGAGGGTGCCGGCAAGCTGGATTCAAGAGCACGAAAGTGCGTTATGGTAGGCTATGAGACGGCCCACAAGACATATCGCTTGTGGGACATCGCAGGAAGAAGACTCATCACCAGCCGGGATATAACCTTTGACGAGAGGAAAACAGGCAAGGGAGAGATGCTTGATCCCATGGAAGCTCCAAAACAGGGAGAGTGGTTGGTGCTGCTAGAGTCAGGAGATCAAGCTCCTGAAAACTTGCAAGTGGTGACAGTGCGGCAGGCCGTGAAGAAGAGTGGTGTGCCAGGGGGAGCGGCTGCGCAGGCTGACGCAGCGGCGAGTTCCGACATAGAGTCGGAGACATCCGAGGCCTCTGAGACCAGCTCGGAGGCCAGTGGCTCTTCAAAAGAGGAAAATTCAACTCCAGGGCAGCCAATACCACAGGAGCAACAGCATGGCAAACATCCACCAGCAATGCAACGTCGCAGCACACGACAAAGAAAACAAACTCCAAAGTACGACGCTGACACTGGAAGCTGGACTGGACTGAGCTGGTCCTGTTTGGCTCAGGGAGAGCCGCTCACTGTGGCTGAAGCGCTGGCAAGGCCCGATGCAGCCAAGTGGAAGGAGGCGGTGGACAGCGAGCTCGCGTCCATCGAAGAAAATGGCACATGGGTGCTGGTGGACAGACCCGCTAACGCTCACGTGGTGGGCTCAAAGTGGGTGCTCAGGTTGAAGCGGAAGCAAGATGATAGCATCGACAAGTACAAGGCAAGGGTCGTGGCGAAAGGGTTCTCACAGCGCGCAGGTTCTGAGTACGATGAGACCTTCGCACCGGTCGTCACGTTTGCCTCCATCAGGTCCCTGCTTGCTGTCGCTGCCGCCAAAGACCTTGAGATCCACCAGATGGATGTGAAGACAGCCTTCCTTTATGGGAAGCTCGACAAGGAGGTGCTAATGGAGGTACCGGAAGGTGTCAAAGTACCCAAGGGTAAGGTGTACAAGCTGGTGAAGGCGTTGTACGGGCTGAAACAGGCCCCACGGATCTGGTACAAGGAGATGGACAGCTTCATGGCTGAGATCTCCTTCGCACATTGCAAAAATGACCCTAGCGTCTATGTGCGGGAGGACGAACGTGGCTTGCTACTTGTGGCGTTGTACGTGGATGATCTTATCATGTGTTCTTCCTCGCAGGAGGCCCTCACGGACCTCAAGAAAAATCTGGCCAGCAGATTTAAGATGAAGGACATGGGACCTCTCGAGTACTACCTCGGGATTGCTGTTCACCGCAACCGTAAAGCAGGAACCATCGAGCTCAACCAGACCAAGTATATCATGGACATCTTGAAGCGCTACAACATGGAGGATTGCAAGCCCGTCAGCACCCCCATGCCATCCGACTGCAAGCTCTCCTCCTCCATGTCACCAAGCAACGAGGCAGACCGGCGGGAGATGCAAAACATTCCATACCAGTCCGCCGTCGGAAGCCTCATGTATGCAATGGTGGGAACACGACCTGACATTGCTTTTGCAGTGGGTCAGGTGAGCAGGTTTCTGGCCAACCCTGGGCCAGAATATTGGCAAGTCGTGAAGCGGATTTTTCGCTACCTCAAAAAGACTCGGCACGTCGGACATCGGTTTGGAGGTCTAGAAGGATCAGACTTGCTGCGGCTGACATGCTACACCGACGCGGACTGGGGAGGACGAATTGATGACAGGAAGTCCACCTCAGGGTTTGTTTGTCTTCTCAACGGTGGTGCGGTCTCATGGGCAAGTAGGAAGCAGGACTGCGTCTCGCTTTCTACTGCTGAGGCGGAGTACATTGCACTCTCCGAAGTTTGCAAGGAAACACAGTGGCTTCGCAGTTTCCTTGATGAGATCAAGGCACCACAAGAGGAGGCAACGGTCATCCGCATCGACAACCAAAGTGCCATGGCTATGGCAGAGGACGACAAGATCTCCCGGCGTACAAAGCACATCCATATTCGGTACCACTACTCACGTGACCTTCTCGCCAAGGGTGTCGTGGAACTGGAGCACGTCGCAACCAAGAAAATGCTTGCGGACTTCTTGACAAAGCCGCTAGACAGCGAGTTGCATGTTGCAGGTGCTCGAGGAGTCGGCATGGTGGATGCAAGAGATGAGAACTAAAGACCAAGAAAACTGACATGCACAAACACAACCTAGAGCTACAGGTTCATGCCGAAGAAAACTACCACAGCAGGTGGCCTACGGTGCGAGGGAGAGATTGTTGTTCTTCCATGCCCCATGGCCACTGCTATGGGTTGACGGACAGGTTGGGCATGCACTGCTCCCTTGGAGTATGTCCCCAAAACCTTGTTCGTGGTGCAAGTCCAAGCGAGACACCAGAAGTGTAGCGCAACGGATAGCATGTTGGACTTAGGGACAACAGGTCCTGTGATCGAGCCTTGATGTGCGCAGGAGGTTTTTTACCTTCTAGCACAGGGGAAGTTTCTTAGACATTTCTCCATGCATGAGGAGAGTGCGCCACTTGGCAGTTAGTGGATGCGCCAATTGGCGGACTGGTGAGGTGGTTTGGAGTGACCACCCCAAAAGTGTCACTGCCCACACACCTTAGAAGCCAGGCCTAGGACTATATGTACCAGGCTCATTCCTCATTCTAATTACACAATCTGGCCTTAGATGCTCCTCACAGAGTTGTCCAACTAAGGAACAGTATAAAGAAGACACTGGTTGGTCTAAGCCCCAGGAGTTAGTCTTTGACTAGCACCTCGCGCGAAAGTGACCAAGTGTTAAGTGGACACAGTTACTAGCAAGTGATTACCTAGGAACTGCTCAGTGTGGAACCGTGATCCTGAGGGTGATATCTTCTCCTAGCTGAAATGCTAGGAGCGGACGGCAGGTGCTATTGTGTCGGCCCTGTTTTCTAGTCCGTTTGCCTCAGGCCGGTTGACAACATGTACCTATCTGTACATGTACCAACGTACACCTACCTACACTTACACCAACCTGCACCTACCTGCGCCTGTACCAACCTACACCTACCTGCACTTGCACCAACCTGTACCTACACCGACCTGCACCCACTTATACCTGCACCAACCTACACCTACCTGCACCTGCACCAATCCGCACCTACATGTACCTGCACCAACGTGCACCTACCTGCACCTACACCAACCTACACCTACCTACACCTGTAGCTGCACCTACCTATACTTGCACCACCCTGCACCTACCTAGACCTACACTGGCCTGCACGTACTTGCACCTACACCAACCTACACCCACCTGCACCTGCACCAACCTACATCTACCTGCACTTGTACTAACCTGCACCTACGTGCACATGCACCAACCTGTACTTTTAACACCTATACCAACTTGCACCAACCTGCACCTACTTGGACATACACCTACCTGCACCTGCACCTACTATACCTACCTGCACCTACACCAACCTGCACCTATATGCACCTGCACCAACCTGTACCTACCTACACCTGCACCAACCTGTACCTACCTGCACTTGTACCAACTTGCACCTGCACCAACCTTCATCTACATGCACCTGCACCAACCCGTAACTACTTGCACCTGCACCAACCTGCACCTACTTGCACCTGCACCTACACCTACGTGCACCTGCACCAACCTGCATCTACCCGTACCTCTACCAACCTGTACCTACCTATACCTACATCAACCTACACCCACCTGCACTTGCACCAACCTACACCTACTGCACTTGCACCAACCTGCACCTACCTACACTTGCACCAACCTGCACTACTAGCACCTACACCAACCTGCACCGACCTGTACCTACTTGCACCTGCACCAACCTACACCTACTGCACTTGCACCAACCTGCACCTACCTACACTTGCACCAACCTGCACTACTAGCACCTACACCAACCTGCACCGACCTGTACCTACTTGCACCTGCATCAACCTGTACCTACCTTCACCTACTTGCACCTGCACCAACCTACACCTACCTACTCCTGCACCAATCTATACCTACCTGTACCTGTACCAACCTGTACCTACCTACACTTGCACCAACCTCCACCTACCTGCACCAATATTAACTTGCACCTACATGCACCTGCACCAATCTGCACCTACCTACACCTGCACCAATCTATACCTACCTGTACCTGTACCAACCTGTACCTACCTACACTTGCACCAACCTCCACCTACCTGCACCAATATTAACTTGCACCTACATGCACCTGCACCAATCTGCACCTACCTACACCTTCACCGACCTGCACCTACCTGCACCTACACCAACCTGCACCCACATACACCTACACCAACAAGCACTTACCTACACCTATAGGATCTGCTGTTGGATTTGGGACCACTCCTAGTGGTCACATCACCGACAAACTCATGGAGAATCGCCATGTGTCCATGGCTAGCACACAAGGATCTCACCTCACCTGAAAAGTAAGGTGAGGTACCTTTATCCTAGTCAGCACACTCTGACAAGGCAATCCTAAGACCAAGGACCTTTTTGGATATTTCTCCCATCAGGTCTTGACCCTGGACCTCTTGCCTTTTTCTTTTTCTGAGACTAAGGCATGGAGCCATTGCCCATGGCTACCCAGACATCGGCGGTCCATAACCCCTGAAACTTCGTAAATTCATATCTCCCAATCCGACCGTTGGATCGGCCTGAAACTTGGACCGTAGATACTTTGCCACCTGATCTTTCCAATGGTGAAGACGGATCGACGATCGGAGCAGTCATCTGGAAATTTCCTGGAACTTGCTCCTGTGGACCTAAAACAAAGCCGGACGGCTCCTTTCCCAACAATCTCCCACTTTGGTGCAGTCAGAGTGGGCTGAGTCCACATGCCTTCATGCAGAACTGCTGCTTCTCATGGATCACTGGCTTGGTGCAGAAATCAGCGACCTGCCTCCTGGTTGGAGTAAACTCCAGCTTGATAGCACCCTCCTACACCATATGCCTGATAAAGTGATATGCGATGTCAATGTGCTTGGTGCGTGTATGGTGCTCAGGATTCTTGGCGAGTGCGATTGTGCTCCGGTTGTCGACGCGCACAGGCACTGGAACTGCTACACTCCCACTCATCTCCGCCATGAGACGCTGGAGCCAAACTGCTTCCTTGGCTCCAAAGCTGAGAGAGACGTACTCAGCTTCTGTGCTCGAGGTAGCCACGACCACCTGTCGCTTGCTGCACCAGCTGATGGCACCTCCATTCATGGGAAACACATGTCCAGAGATGGACTTGCGGGTCTCGAGATTTGAAGCCCAATCTGCATCTGTATAGCCGATGATGCTATTGTCGTTGCTGTTGTAGGTGATGCCGACGTTGATGGTTCCAGCAAGGTAGCGGAAGATCTGCTTCACTGCCTTCAGGTGCTCAGGTCCGGGATTCGCCATGTGCTGGCTCACAGCGCTCACAGCCTGTGCGAGATCAGGCCTGGTTGCCACCATCAGGTACATAAGACTGCCGACGGCGCTCTGGTACTTCTGCCGCTCAGCTGCATCTGCTTCTCCACTGAAGCTCACGAGGTACTGCCGCGTCTCCAGCGGCGTGTCGATGGGTTTGGCCTCTGCCATGCCGAACCGCTACAGGACGTCCTTGATGTAGCGACTCTGCTGTAGCGAGAGAGAGCGTGATTTGCGGTCACGCATGATCTGGATGCCGAGGAAGTATGACGCCTCCCCGAGATCAGACATCTGGAAGCGCTCCTGCATCGCCTCCTTGAACTCCTGCAGTGCAGACATGCTGTTGGAAAGGAGGAGCATGTCATCCACATACACAATGATGATGAGGATCTCATGCTCATGCTGCCAGCGATACACGCTGTAGTCACACTCGCTGTGCTCAAACCCCATGCACTGCAACGCCGCATCCAACTTCTGGTTCCAAGCACGCGACACTTGCTTGAGGCGATACAGCGACTTCTACAGCTTGCAAACCAGGTGTTCCTGGCCATCCATGACGAACCCCTCCGGCTGCTCCATGTAGATCTCCTCCTCCACGTCACCATTCAAGAATGCCGTCTTGACATCCATGTGGTGAACCTCAAAATCCTCATCTGCTGCATAAGAGAGGAGCGTGCGCACAGAGGCAAACTTTGCAACAGGGGCAAAAGTTTCTGTGTAGTCGATGCCCTCCTGCTGCGAGTAGCCCTTGGCGACCAGTCTCGCCTTGTAGTTTTCCAGGTTACCATCTGCTTCCCGCTTCTTCTTGAACACCCACTTGCACTTGATCACCTTACGCCCAGGTGGACGCTCAGTCAGCTCCCACGTGCCATTGTCCAGCTGCGACTGTATCTCCTGCTGCACGGCTTGCGCCCAATCTACTGCGTCCGGTGTAGTCATGGCCTCCTTGTATGACGTTGGCTCATCTGAATCTGCTACAACTGAGACGTTCATCTGTTCTGGTTTCTGCAGCATCCAGAAATGGCCGCGCTCACCAGGCTTGTAACGCACCCTAAGAGGATACCTGCGACCTGGTACTGGAGCGTTAGCGGGCGGCTGGCGCGGTGCTGCTGGCACAACTGCTGCTGCTGGTGGTGCTACATCTTCCTCTGCTTCTGCCGGTGAGGCTGTTGTATCTGCTGCATCGGACATGGGAGAGTAGAGTGATTCTCCCACTGTCACAGTAGAGGAAGGATCGGGAGAGAGTGGGTCAGGAAGGAATTCTGCTCCCACTGTCTCCTCAGCTGCTGGTTCTGCTGCCTCTTCACTGACAATGTTGGTACCGATGACGTTGCTCTCGTTGAAGACGACATCCCTGGAGATGATGACGTGGCCTGTATTCCTCTCATAGAGGCGATAGGCCTTGCTTGCCACGTCGTAGCCAATCATCAGCATCTGCGCACTCTTTGCGTCCCATTTCTACCGCTTCTCCTTGGGCACGTGCATGTGCGCCAGGCTGCCAAATGCTCGGAGATGACCCTCGCTCGGTTTCTTGCCGAACCACGCCTCGTACGGCGTCATCTGCTCCAGCGCCTTAGTTGGACTGCGGTTCTTGATGTAGACTGCAGTGCTCACGGCCTCAGCCCAGAAGTCGTAGGTCAGCCGAGCCGCGTGCAGCATGGAGCGCGCCGACTCCACAATGGTACGGTTGGCGCGTTCTGCTACACCGTTCTGCTGCGGCGAGTACGGCGCGGTACGCTGCGCCTTGATGCCAGCTGCTGCGAGGTAGTCCTGGAACTCCTTGCTCAGGTACTCTCCACCGCGATCGCTGCGCAGCGCCTTGATCTTCTTGCCAGTCTGGTTCTCCACCATGGCCTTGAACTCCTTGAACCTGTCAAAGCACTGGTCCTTGGAAGGAAGGAAGTACACAGCAGTGTAACGGCTGAAATCATCAATGAAGGTCAGGAAATACCTAGAGCCTCCAAAGCTCTGGGTCTGCATCGGTCCACACAGGTCCGTGTGGACCAGCTCCAACACCTCCTTCGCACGCTCCCCTGCTCCAGAGAACGCCTCCCGGTGCNTGTTCAAAGTTAGAGATGGTAGGCAGGTCACGCACCATCTGTTTTGCTTGAAGCTGCTGCAAGGCGCGCATGCCGATTTGGCCGTAGCGCGCATGCCAGATCTCACCATCTGTCGCGTGCACCACTGCTGCAAGACTCTGCTCACGCGGGATCTTGGTTGCCCCCAGCAGGCGGTACATGTCGCCCTCCTTCACCGACCTGGCCAACTCCTCTCCTGTATCCTTGTTGAGGATGTAGCCATAGTTATCATCGAAGACGACGTGCAGTCCTGTGTTTGTAAGAGAGGAGACTGAGAGGAGGTTGAATGCAGCATTAGGTACGTACAGCACGCCATGGAACACTCCCACTTCAATGCCACGTGGGGTCTTCAACCACATCTCCACAATGCCAATCCCTTCAGCATACACCACCCGATCATCACCCAAAGCGATAGGACGGGGAGGGATGGACAGCAACTGCGTAAACCACTCCCTGTGGTGCGTCAGACTCTTGGTACACCCAGAGTCTTTGTACCACGCCAGATCCGCCTTCTCCTACTGTGACATGTCAGACTTCGCCATGAAGAGGCGGTCGCGCACCTCCTTGGCCACGTTCATGTTGCCAAAATGGCGCACGCCGGTCTGGTTCAGCTGCTGCTGTTGCTGGTGCTGCAGACGTTGCTGTGACTGCTGTGGAGATTGCTGCTTTTGCTGCTGCTGCTGCTGCTCCTTCTGGTCCCTCTTGAACTTGAAGCACTCTTTCTTGTAGTGCCCCTCTTCCTGGCAATAATGGCACTTGCCCTTCTTCTTGCCTCTCTGCTGCCCGGATTGCTGCTGCTGCTGGTTGCGTGAGCCCATCGCCATGAAAGCTGCTTCACTGCGGCTGTTGCCGCCATTGCGTTTTGCGGCATTACGACGCAGTTCCATCTGCACCAGGTGTGTGCAGATGAAGTCGAGGTCGAGAGTTAGCTGGCACTGCAGTGTCTCTCGCACCGTGTCGTAGCTGGTTGGGAGTCCCCTCAGCAAGAGGAGGATGAAGCGCGTCTCTTCCACAGGGTTGCCGGCCGCTCTCAGCTGCTTCGCCAGCTCCTTTGCCCTGTCCAGGTACGCCTCCATCCCTTCACCACCCTGCATTTTCAGCGCCATCATCTTTTCCTCCAAAAGCATGAGGAATGCAGGATCCTTGCTCTCATACTTCTTGCACAACGTATCCCACCCCTCCTCTGCAGTAGCCTTGTCACTCACGTACTGAAGATGCGGGTTGGAGATGGTGTTGACAAGCAACCTGTAGGCCTGCCTGTCCTTCTTCTTCCACTCCTCATACGCCGCCGCTGCAGTTGTAGATGAACTTGCATCTGCTGCACCTTTCTGCGGCGTCTTCCCCGCCACCACCTG
>SZWC01026764.1:2870-12937 GCA_023375785.1 Penium margaritaceum
CACCTGCACCTCCACGCTTGTGCCTCCGCACCTGCACCTCTGCGCCTGCGCGCCTACGCCTGAAATTTCGTACCCGGGTCTCTATGTTTACGCACTTGTGCGTGCACCTGCGCCTGCACGTCTGCGCCTGTGCCCGCGTGCCTTGGCCTGTGCCTCCGCACTTGCGAGCCTACGGTTGTGTGCCTACACCTGCGCCTGCGAGCCTACACCTGCGTGCTTGTGCCTGCGCGCCTGCGCCTGTGCCTACACGCTTGCACCTGTGCGCCTTCGCCTGCATGTCTATGCCTCCACTCATCTGCCCGTGCACCTGCACCGTTGCGCCTACACCTGCACACCTGTGCCTTAGCGCCTACACCTCCACGCCTGCTCTTCCTCGCCTACGCCTCTACGCCTGAAATTCTGTGCCTGTGCCATTTCACCTGCAATTTTGCGCTTGCGCCTCCCTGCCTAGGTTTTTGCACCTGGGCCTATCCGCCTTCGCCTCCACGCCTGCACCTCCGTGTCTGCAGCTCTGCACCTGCGCCTACATGCTTGCCCCACCGCACCTGCCCCTCCGCGCCTGCTCCTCTGCGCATGTGCCTCCGCGCCTGCACCTCTACGCCTGTGCCTTCGCACCTGAAGTTTTGCGTCTGTGCTTCCACGCATGCACCACTGTGCCTGCGCCTCTGTGTATGAAATTCTGCACCTATGCCTCTGCACTTGTAATTCTGTGCCTATGCCTCCGTGCTTGCGCCTCCGTGCTTGCGCCTCCGCGCCTACTCCTCCGCGCGTGCGCCTCCATGCCTATGCCTCCACGGCTGCGCCTCTGCACTTCCGCCTCCACAACTGCGCCATCGCGCCTGTGCCTGTGTCCCTGCACCTGCACGCTTGCAGCTACGCACCTGCACCTCCACGCCTTACATTTTGGGCCTGGGCCTCTGCGCCTGCACCTCTACACCTCGGTCCACACGCCTGCCATTCTGCTCCTACAACTCTGCGCCTCTGCCTGCACGCCCGTGCCTCCGCGCCTGAGCCTCTGCGCCTGTGAGTTCATGCCTGCGCATCCGCTCCTGCACCTACGTGCATGCGCCTTTGCCCCTTGCCTACATTCCTGCACCTCTGCGCCTGTGCCTCTGCCCCTGCACCTCCATTCCTTTCCTTCCACACCTACGCTTCCGCGCCTGCGCCTTTGTGGTAGTGCCTGCACGCTGGCGCCTTGGAGCCTGCGCCTCCGCGCTTACGCTTCACCCAAAAAACTCCACACCTGTGCCTCTCAGCCTTCGCCTCCATACCTGCACCTCTGGGCCTGTGCCTTCATGCCTGTGCTTATGCTTGTGCCTCTACACTTGCGCCTCCATGCATGTGCCTCTACGCCTGCGCCTCTGCGCCTGTGCCTATGCCTGCGCCTCCGCCCTTGCTCCTCTGCTCCTGAAATTCCACGCTTGTGCCGTTGCGCCTGCGCCTCCGCGCCTACAATTAACGTCTCCACGCCTATGCCTCTGCACGTGCGCCTCTGCCCCTATGCTTGCATTCCTGCACTTGTGCGCTTGTGCTTGTGCTTGCATGCCTGCGCCTGTGTGCTTGCGCCTGTGCGCCTGCACATGCACGCTTGCGCCTGCGCGCCGGTGCACCTGCAGTACGCACATGCACCTGTGCGCCTGCGCTTGCATGCCTACACCTACACGCATGCGCCTGCACACCTGCGCCTCCGTGCGTACGCCTCCACGCATGCGCTTCCGCACCTGCACCTTCGTGCCTGCTCTTTTGTGCCCTAAAATCTTCACTGATGCCACTGCGCTTGTAATTTTGTGCCTGCACCTGTGCGCCTGCGCCTGCGATCCCGCACCTCCACGTGTGCGCCTCTATGATTGCACCTCCGTATATGCACAACCGTGCTTGTGCCTCCGTGCCTGCACCTACACGCATGTGCCTCTGCTCTAGTGCCTCCGCGAGAGAAATTCTACGCCTGCATCTTTGCGCCTACGCCTCTTTGCCTGCACCTCCAAGCCTACAATTCTATGCCTACGCCTACGTGCTTCTCACTCTATGCATGCGCATCCGCACTTGTCCTCCACGCCTTTGTCTCCCTGCCTACATTTCTTTGTCTGTGCCTCTATGCTTGTGCCTATGTGCATGCGTTTCCATGCCTGTACTTTCGTGCCTGCGCCTTTGTACATGCAGCTCTGCACCTGCACCTTAATGCCTATGCCTATACACCTGTGCCTCCGCACTCAAAGTTCTCTGCCTGTGCCTCTTCACCTCAGCCTCTCCGCCTGGGCCTCCATGCCCACAATTCTGCACTTCCAGCACTTTGTCAGTGCCTCCCCGCTTGTGCCTCTGCACATGTGCCTCTTCGCATGTGCCTCTGTGCCTACGCCTCCTTGCCTGCACCTCCGCGCCTACGACTCCCTCCCTACGCCTCTGTGCCTGTGCCTCAATGCCTACACCTCCATGCGTACACCTCCATGCCGGCGCCTCTACGTTTGTTCCACGCCTGCGACTCCGTACATGCGCCTCTGCATGTCCGCCATCATGCCTGAGATTTCATGCCTGCGCCTTTGACCTACGCCTCTGCGCTTGCGCCTCAGTACCTGAGCCTCTACGCTCGTGCTTGCACCTCTTTACGAGCATCTACGGGCCTGCACCTCTGCACCTGTGCTTCCGTGCTTGCGCCTCTATGCCTACACTTCTGAGCATGTGCCTCCAAACGTGCACCTCCGTGCCTATGCCTTTGCACCTATGCGTGTGCGCCTGCGACTGCGAGCTTGCATCTCTGGGCCTACGCCATTGTCCTAGGAATTTCACGCCTGCACCTTTGTGCATGCGCCTCCGCGCCTACAATTGTGTTCTTGCGCCTCCGCACCTGTGCCTCCGCCCCTATGCCTACGCGTCTACGCCTTCAAGCCTGCAGCTCCACGCCTGTGCCTGTGCGCCTACGCCTGCACACCTACGCCTGCGTGCGTATACCTATGTGCCTGCGCCTGTGTGCCTGCTCCTACGTGCTTGCACTTGAACGCCTGTGCCTGCGTTCCTGCGCCTCCACGACTATGCCTCTGTGACTCAAAATCCGCGCCTGCGCCTTTGTGCCTATAACTTTGTGCCAATGCCTCTACACCTGCGCCTCTACACCTGCCCCTCCACCCTTATGCGTGCATGCCTGCATCTGCATGCCTGTGCATGCGCGCATGAGCCTACGCGCCTGCACACCTGCCTGCATGCGCCTACGCACATATGTCCGCCCTGCTGTGCATATCTTCCTGCGCTTCCGCGCTTGTGCCTGAGCTCCTACGCCTGCATGCCTATGCCTAAGTGCCTGTGCTTGGGCGCTTGCCCCTCTGTGCCTGCACTTGCATGCCTATGCCTGCGCGCATGCCCGTATCCGCGTGTAGCTGCACGCCAGTGCCTGCGCCCCTGCACCTACGTGCCTGCGCCTGGAGGCATGTGCCTTTGCACTTGTTCTTCCAAACCTTGCCTACGCGCGTGCGCCTATGCATGTTCACCTGTGCATGTGCGCCTCTGCACCTGTGTCCCCACTCTTGCGCCTCCAAACTTGTGCCTCCACGCTTGTGTCCCCACACCTGCGCTTTTGTGCTTGCACCTCTGCGCTTGCTCCTCTGCGTCTGACTTTCTAAAATTGCACCATTCTGCCTGCAATCTGCACCTGTGCCTGCGCTGTACTTCTGTGCCTTTGTCTCCATGCCTGTGCCTCTAGACCTACGTCTCTGCGCTTACGCCTATGCACCTACACTTGTGCGCCTACACCTCCACGCTAGCGCCAGTGCGCCTGAAATTTTGCGTTTGCGCCTCTTCGCATGCGCCTCTCCGCCTGCACCTCTATGCCTAAAATTCTGCACCTGTGCCTCTGAGCTTGCACCTCCATGTCTGCGCCTCCGTGCTTGCACCTCTACGCATGCGCCTCTGCGCTTGTGTTTTCACACCTGTATCTCCGCGCCTGCACCTGTGCCCTTGTGCCTCAGTACGTGCGCCTCCGTGCCTGTGCATCCGTACCTGCACCTCTGCGTTTGTGCCTCCGTGCCTAGGCCTATGTGCCTGCGCCTCTATGCCTGCGTCTCCCCGCCTGTGCCTCCGCGCCTGCCCCTCCGCAACTGCACCTCCGCACCTGCACTTCTGCACCTGCACCTCCGCGCCTGTGCCTTTGTACCTACGCCTCCGCACCTCAAATTCTGTGCCTGCTCCTCTCTGCTTGGGTCTCCATGCTTGCAATTCTACACTTGTACCTCCATGCTTCCGCCTCCATGCCTGTGATTCCATGCCTATGCCCTTGCATCTATGCCTCCATGCTTGCGCCTCCGGGCTGGCGTCTCTGTGCCTTCGCCTCCCTGCCTATGCCTCAGCTATAGTGCCTCCGTGCCTTCGCCTCCTCGCCTACGCCTCTGTCCCTGCAATTCTACACCTAGGTCACTGGGCCTGTAATTCTGCACCTAGACTTATGTGTCTATGCTGGCGCGGCGCAGAGACACTGGCGCCTCCATACCTCTGCATGTGCGCCTCTGCGCCTGGGCCTCTGCACTTGTGTTTCTGCACCTGTCCCTGCACGCCTACGCTTGCACGCCTGCGCCTCGGTGCCCGCACCTTCGCTCCTGCTATTCTGTGCCTACTTTACCACGCATGTGCTTCTGTGTCTGCAGCTCCACGCTTGCGCCTCCATGCCCCCACCTTTACAAGTACGCCTCTGCGCCTATGATTTTGCGCATGCACCTCTGCGCCTTCACCTTTGTGCCTGTTATTCTGTGCCTGTACCTCCCCGCCTATTCCTTTGCGTTTGCGCCCCCGCGTCTGCACCTTGCCCCTATGCCTCAGCGCCTGCACCTCCACTTCTATGCCTCCTGGCCTGTGCCTCCTCGTCTGCACCTCCGTGTGTGCACCTGCATGCCTGTGCCTCCGCACCTACGTCTCCTCACCTGCGCCTCCATGTCTACGCCTCTCCGCCTATTCCCTCGTACCACCCCTGCGCCTCCTTACCTGTGCCTCTACGCCTGTGCCACCGTGCATTCACCGACACGCCTGTGCCTCTGCACTTGTGCCTCCACGCCTACACCTCCGTGCCTGCGCCACCACCCCTGTGCCTCCATGCCTATACCTCCATGCCTGCGCCACTGCCCCTGTGCCTCCAGGCCTACACCTCCGTGTATTTGCCACCTACCCCTACGCCTCTGCACTTGCACCTCCTCGCCTGTGCCTCCGCGTTTGTTCATGCATGCCTCTGCCTGCGTGCCTCCACCTCTATGCCTGTCCCTATGCGCCTGCATGTGCAGGCCTGCGCCTCCACGTTTGAAATTGTGTGCCTCCGTGCCTTTGTGCTTACGCCCCTCCATGTGCATCTCAATGCCTCAAATTACGTGCTTGTGCCTCTGTACCTACGCCTCTGTACCTGCGCCTCTGTACCTGCACCTTTGCGCCTACACCTCCACGCCTGCACCTCTGTGCATGCACCTCCTTGCCTGCGCCTCCGTACCTGCGCCTCCGCACCCTCGCCTGCATGCCCAAGGCTACGCACCTGCGCCTCCATGCCTGTGCCTCTACGCCTAAAATTCTGTACCTGCTCTTAAGCACATGCGCCTCCACACATGTGCCTCCATGCCTGCACCTCCGTGCCAACGCTTCACCGCCTGCATTTCCGTGCCTGGACCTCTGTGCCTCCGCCTCAACGCCTGTGCCTCCACGCATGTGCCGCCATGCCTGCGCCTTTACGCCTGTCCCTCCACACTATACATCCGCAGCTTACACACCTTTCCCTCCAGTGCCTCCACCCCCTCTAGCACCTCCATGTAGATCTCTTTGTCTATGATGTCATTGAGGAAGGCTGTCTTTACGTCCATTTGGTGGAGCTCCATGTCCTTCGCAGCCGACAGTACAAGGATCGTCTGGATGCTTGTAAACGTAGCAACGGGAGCGTATGTCTCATCGTAGTGCCCGCCCTTACACTGTGGGTATCCCTTCGCCACCAGCCTCGCCTTGTATTTGTCAACCACATCTTCCTTTGTGAACTTGGTCTTAAAGACCCACTTTGAGTCGATGACCTTGGCATATTTCAGCCTGTCAACCAGCTCCTACATGTTTTTTGCGATGGAAACCAGCTTGAATGTGTGTCCCATTAATCCTCTTTTGGCCACGCAAGCGCCTCCTGAATGATTTCTAGCTACATTGATGCAGCCATCATGCACCGCATCATGCCAATCCATCGATTGGTACTTGCGTCGAAGCACTTCCTGGCTTTCCGTTGCCTCTTGCTATGGCATGGCAGTTTTGGTCGCACCTCCTTCCTCTGTTGTCATCCCTTCAACTTTGCACGCTTCGGTGAATCATCGACCGGACGGCTCCCCGAAGATCTCTCCTGTTCCGGCGAAACATCGCCCGGACGGGCGGCGCGTCCACTGGATTTTCCACTGACACCCAATCCGTACTCTGCTGAGAATATACGCCTTGGCACCCTTGGTGTCTCATCCGCCGGATCCTTGTGATGGATCTCCTCATCAGCCTGATCGTCATCGGAGTTCTCCACATCGTCTACCACTACTGGTCCACCATTGCAATCTGGTGCCGCATCCTCAACTTCGGCGTCTGCCGGTTCCTTCTCATAGTCAAGGAGCTGGAACCATTCCTCCATCATTGGAGAGTTCACCACAACCATGTTACTGCTGCTGATGTAACTATACTGCTCATCAAACTCGACATCTAGGCTGCGGATTAGCTCCTCCTAGCGCATGTCGTAGAGCCTGTACACCTTATTCCCACTCCCATAGCCAAGGAAGAGGTATGGCTTTGCCCACGGCTCCAGCTTGCTGTCGCACCGTTGCGCAGCTTGCACCATTGCATGTGCCTCGCACACAAATACTTTCAGGTGTGCCACACTTGGATTGCGTCCACTCTAAACCTCTTGTGGTGTCTTCCATTCGCTCTTCCCCGACATCTCGCCTTGCGCACAGCTTCTGCCCAGAAGCTTCGCGACAATTCCGCATCCACAAACATGGTTCGTACCAAGTTCAGCAGTGTCTGGTTCACCCATTCCATCATGCCATTAGACTGAGGCAAATATGGGTTACTTTGTTCCCATTTCATGCCCAGTTACTTCAGCCACCCACTACAGCCCACGTACTCTTCGCCGTTGTCGCTACGTGACGCTCTCGCCTTCCTGCCAGTCTATCTCTCTACCGCGACGACGTACTACTTCAGCCGGTCTAAGACCCGACCTTTCCGCTTCATGAAGTACACATAGAGGTTTTCCTGCTGTAGTCGTCAATGAAGGTGACAAAGAAATGCATGCCGCTCTTTGACGTCGTCTTGAATGGTCCGCGCACGTTGCTGTACATGACCTCCAACAGGTCCGAAGCGTGATTCACGTTCTTATTGAACTGTTTGCATCGCACCTCGCGCAAAATGCAAGTCTCGCACTTTTTGTGCACTACTACATCTGCCACCTCTTCCGCACCGTCGATGACAGCGCCGCATAGTTGGAGCCCTCTCTTCGCCAGCGACTCGGATTGATGGATGATGCAAAGTTTTTGCCAAGCTTTGGCTGCCAACGTGCAGCCCTGGAAGAAACCCCACTACGATTCAGCCGTACCGGACACCAGCAGCATGAACGCCTCAGTATACTTCTTTGCGAAGGCCTCTTTTTGCGCTTCCGTCGCTGTCACTTCATCAAGGACTTTTGTTCCCTTCATGACCTGCAACAGCCCCTTATAAATGAGGTGGATCTCGAAGTGCCACCTCCATTGCCCAAAGCCAGGGCCACCTTCATAATTCTTCATGGGTTGCGTCTCCTTCTGCGCCATTTGCGCAGTCTTCCACTCCAGGACCTCAGAGTCTGACGGAGATGTCGTCCCCGGCGAAAATCCTGTCCGCCGCAAAAACTGTTAATGGTGTGAATACCGATTAGGGCTGTGGGGCCATAACCCTTTGTCAGAAAACTGTGAGGTGGTAGTTCCAATGTGGCCTAATGGATTTTCACTGTGTTCACGACTACTTTTGTGCAGGTTCCAAGTCCAAGCGTGAGTTTTCTTGTCGCCTCATGCTATGTTTCTGGGAGTGGAAGAGAGTTGTGAGACAGTCACTTTTGTGAAGAGAACAACAGCATTTTGTATTAGTTTTTATACATGGACATGAACTAAACATTTGTAGGGCTATTCATGAGCTCTCTAACGCACCAAACCGTGCACAACTTGGATCACCATAGCTCCTGCTACATCAGTTCAAGTGCGGCACCTCAATCCAGCTGCTCAGCCGGTGGTGCACACCATGTTGTCCGCTGAAGCGCCCAAGGACCCATCATAAATGCCTTTCCGGGGACGCAGATGCCCCTACACATAGTGGCGGTGTCCCTTGCACCTTTGGGATGTGTTTAGATGAGTTAATCATCGGATTTGCTGATGGGACTTTTGACGAAGTTCCAGAGTAACAAAACGTACTACTAAGTTTCGGACTCCGAGCCAGGATTTTGGCTGTCCCTTAGTAACAACCTGCACTACTGGATCCGGTAGACATTATCCACCGGATACCTCGGCAGTCTTCCGGATTTTTTTTGTCCCTTGGTCATAATGGATGGGAGGGGGGGGGGTCTCCTAGACACCAAAACAAGCCCAGGGACTGAACCCGACCCCCCAAACATTTACAAGACATAGACTCGAGGGTGTTTCCATCATTGGTGGAAGTTGTGGATGAGGAGGATGTCTTTGATTTTCCTGCTTTCCTTAGCTGTGCAAAGGAAGGGAGCATGAAAGATCGAGGATTGTAGTAGAACAATGTTCTTTTTCTTTTATCTCCCATCGGTGCGAGAGAGAAATATGCTGGGTGGCGTGAGTGACGTATTCCTGGATCAGTCCTGGGCTAACTGATAGTACAACTGGAATTGGGTCTGATTTGGATCAGTCCATCGTTCTTGCCAGATTTCATGGAATATGCTAGCGCAGAGAAAGTCCCAAAGGAGGCCATTGGGAGTACTTGTTGTTGGACCAAAAAGGAGGTCTGGTGTGGTTGGGTGTTTTTTGGGGAAGAAGGCTAGGAATAGTTTTTTCAAGCGCTAAACAACTGCTGTTAAATTCTTACAATAGAGGAAACAGTGTTCGATCATTCAGGCAGTCCACATCTCGGGCATGATGGAAAAGATGGAGGGTGAAGGAAGTGATAACGATTATTGAACTGTATGGAGAGGTATAGGATATCAAGCATCACATCATGTGGCCTGATATTGAGAGGTGTTTTGTTTATGATTTTGTGAATGTGTTTCCCATGAATGATGGAGGAAGGATACTTTGATGTCCATTTCGGTTTGTGAGTGGAGTCTCATGCATGGAAGTTGGCAAGGTGGTTGTAGATCTGGCTAAATGCCGGGCGGATTCTACAACTAGGAAGGTCAGGGTGATGTGGGGTGCCCAAGTATCTATTCTTGTGGACATAGAATGGTGTGCTGGAGTATCTGGAGAGTGGCCGGGACGGGGCCCATGGGTGTTTGGAGAGTTTGCATGTAAGGGGGTATACTTGAAGGCGATCGTCCCATATTGTGTTGTTGTGTCTTCTTAGTTTGTATATGATTGTGATAGGCAGTCCAATTGGTGAGATTAGGATGACGTGTTGTGTGTAATGGGCGACATAGCCTAGGGAGGGAGGACTTGTCATGAGTGCTATCCACGTGAGTGGGAGATTTTCTCGTACTTCACAAAGGACCTCTTGTTGGCTGCGATTTGGTGGTTTGCCTAGGGCGTGGGCGAGTGTCTCGGGTTGAAACATGTGTCAAACCTGGAGCTCATATGTGAGGAGGAAACGTTCTCATTGGGGGACGCCAAATGGGGTGTCATGTGGCTTGAGTAGATGGCAGTTTCAAGCTATGAATTCTAGTTCTATGTCATATTGACTGAGGTTCGGGGGGAGGATTTGGGGGTCTGATGCAAGGAAGTGGCGGAAGTAGTCGGCTCATCGATGACTGTGGGATGTGGTGCGGATTCTAGCCAATGCTGGGTGGGATAAGAAGAAGTGGCCAGTTTTGGGAAGTTCTTTGGTGTCTGGGACTGTTTTTTTTCATTTGTGCTGTGAGGCCTGAAGGAATTCATAAACCCATTTTGCGCCCTGAG
>SZWC01026765.1:2683-13614 GCA_023375785.1 Penium margaritaceum
GGCATATGCAACCTCCCAGTGAGCGGCCTCGGGAGACACCCAAGCATCACATATGGTGGTTCGGTCCTCTGGTTGCTCCGTGGGGCAGACAGAGTGGGCGTGTGCATCCTGCACACCTGGTGGCATACGCGAGAGCGTGGTTGTGACGGCATACCGGTGCTCTTGGTGGAGCAACCCCAGTACCTTGGTGCCGGAGTCCCTTCTCACGACTGTGGATCTGACGGAAGGCAAGGAGCCTCATGGGGTAACAAGGGGTCGTGACGTGAGAGGCTGTGAGGAGGCGGCCTGAGTGCTCACTATCGGCCTGGGTTGAAGGCTCCCGCCCGGACCACGTGTGTAGTGTGCCGACACGGACGGGGAAGCCGGCCTAGGGGGGCTGGGGAACACAGACGAGGCACCCGACCCCGAGGGGCTGGCGGACACAGACGGGGCAGCCAGCCCGGAGGGGCTGGCGGAAATGAATGGGGCAGCCGGCCCGGAGGGGCTGGCAGACACGGACGGGGCAACGGGCTCGGAGGAGCTAGCGGACATGGACGAGGCAGCCGGCCCGGAGGGGCTGGCGGATACGGATGGGGCAGCCGACTCGGAGGGGCTTTCAGACATGGACAGGGCAGCCGACCCGGAGGGGTTGGCAGGCACGGACGGGGCAGC
Source organism: Penium margaritaceum (assembly GCA_023375785.1). Classification (NCBI taxonomy): domain Eukaryota; kingdom Viridiplantae; phylum Streptophyta; class Zygnematophyceae; order Desmidiales; family Peniaceae; genus Penium; species Penium margaritaceum. The sequence goes on from SZWC01026765.1 coordinate 3,335, forward strand.
CAGCCTGGAGGGGCTGGCGGTCACGAATGGGGCAGCCGGCCCGAAGGGGCTAGTGGACACGGACGGGGCAGCCGGCCCAGACGGGCTGGCAAACACGGACAGAGCGATCGGCCCGAAGGGGCTTGTAGACACGGACATGGCAGCGGGCCCGAAGGGGCTGGCAGACACGAACGAGGCAGCCGGCCCGGAGGGGTTGGCGGACACGAACGGGGCAGCTAGCCCAGAGGGGCTGCCGGACATAGATGCGACAGCCGACCCAAAGGGGCTGGCGGACACGGATGGGCAGCCGGCCCAGAGGAGCTGGTGGATATGGACGGGGCAGCCGGCCCGGAGGGGCTAGCGGACACGGACAAGGCAGCCGGCCCGGAGGGGTTGGCGAACACAGACAAAGTGACCGGCTCAGAGAGGCCAACATACGCATGCGGGGCAGACGAGGTTACTCTCGGAAATGGCCAGATGAAGGACGGATCCACAACTCCCCCACGTGACGGGAGGGACATTGACGCGCTGGAGCAAAAGAGGTCGCGGGAAAACATGTCCGCAAAGAAAAGAGCATCCAATGACTCGATGATGTAGTGCCGGGAGGAATCCCAGAAGCGCCATGCCTTCAACTGACATATGACGCCAAGGAAGGTGTAGGGACGGCCGCCAGGCTCGAGCTTGCCGCCCTGGTGTGGGGCACGCAACTACATGATGGCTATGCAGCCCAAGACGTGAGCCGGGTGGAGGTTGGCTCGCTCACCACACCAATGCGGGTATGGAGAGGATTGACGGGGAATGGGTCCGTGGAGAATCCGGTTCCAGACCCTAGTCATGTAGGTCATGGCCTCAAAGTAGATGCCGTCAGAGAGAACGGACTCAACCCGCATAGTGCGGACGGCGTCGGTCATGGTGCGGTTCCACAGCTCAAAGAGACCATTATGGGCTGGCGTGTAAGGCGCCGACATCTCATGATGGACACAACGGGAAGTGAGGAAGAGAGTGGTCTCCTCCATAAACTCACCACCGCAATCAGAGCACAAGTGACGGAGAGGGGGTCCACACTCGCGCTCAGCACGGACAAGCCATTCCCGAATGGTGAAGGTGACGTCGCTCTTCTGCCGAAGGAAAAAGACCCAACGATAGTGAGAGTAGTCGTCCGTAAGTGTTAGGACATATCAACTGTGCTCTCCGACGGACTCTGTCACAAGGGGACCCATGACAACATAGTGGACCAAGTCCAGGGGGGCGGACACACGGGAGACAAATAGGGGGTAGGTGGACCGGTGCATCTTCCCCTGAGCACAATCAATGAACTCGTTGGGACAGAGTAATAGAAAGGAGGCTGGTTCAAGGCCCTTGGCTGGCTGCAAGCGAAGCATGCTGTCGACAGCGTCAGAGTGGACGTGACAGAGTCGGCGATACAGGCAACATGTGTGCTGCAGAGAGAGTGTGCTGGTAGCAAACACGTGGCCTATGTCAGCCGATGGGGAGGGGACAAAGAGAGAAGCGGACAGGTGCGGCACGTGCCACAAGTTGCCATGAGCGGTGGCATGCAAGACGACACGACTGGACGGACGCAACGGCACAGTGCCAACACCACGGGAGTGCAGTATGTCCATGCTCATATGGTCAAGGGCAGTGACTGACAAGAGGCTGAGCTCAAGACCGGGACAAAGAGGACATCATTCACAAAGACATCCCCAGCAGGACCACGGAAATGAACAACATCAACGTCACGAACGGGTAAGACCTAACCAGAACCTGTTCAAACCCCAAAGACATCGACGACGGGGCCAAGGACAGTGAAAGCCTCATGCGAGACCGTCAGATGATGTGTGGCCCCGGAGTCGATGATCCAGGTCTCCGACGAATCCTGGACCGGTGTCGCCAGGTCGCTGACGTTCACATGGTAGTGGGTGATAGACGCGAACACGATGGACGAGGATGTGAACCGGGACTACCAGTCATCTAGCAATGCAATGTCATGACAAAAAGGAGCATGTGGGGAAGGCACGGCAGGAAACAGAGCGGACAAAGGTAATGGGCACGACCGCAGCTCAGACTCTATCATGCGAGGCCCATGAAGACTTCGACTTCCGACTTTTGGGGGTTAAGGCGGAGTCGCCAAGTCAATCAACGTCGACTTGGACGTCGACTCCACTTGACCCCCATTTTTTTGAATTAGGGTTCAAATGGTGTACAACATGGTGGGCAAGCCTGTGTCCACGTTGAAGACCAACGGAAAAAAAAAGGGGGTCGGGTCGAACCCCGAAAGACCAACTTTCGGAGCGATCTCGTGAGCATCTTGTACAAGATGCATTTGGGCTCTTTGCGGCGCCGTCACATGCGCTGTCCACGCATAAGGCACACAATTGGCATGCTGGCTCCTCTCCAAGATACTACATGCACGTTAACAGTGAATGACAATAGTCTTATAATCTGGCACTTCCACATAGTTAGCATAGGTGGCATCCACATCACTAGACTAGATGCAATGAACAGCAGTGCATGAGCCGCAAAATCTAGGCCGCAGATTGCGGAGGAATGAATGGATGTTTGTCCCCCCCCCCTCCCCCCGGGCCCTTGTGCCTCGTTTAGTAGGGCAAACGGTTGTCCATTGCCTTGCTCGTCCCGACGTTCTGAACTAAGGCGCTCTAGCCGAGGGCCTTAGCTGCACCTTGCAGTACCACCATGGAGCTCTAGCCCGTCAGAGGTTGGCCTTTGTTAGGTCCACCAGCACCACCATGGCTGGTGGATTTCGGACAACATCTTCAGCCAGCCAGGGCACCTCCGCTGGCAGGCTCCTTGTCCTCACAGGCGATTTTCTCGTGCGTGCCCTCAGCAAGTTTCTTAAGCGAGTCCCCACAGAAGCAGGCTATCCTGGCTTCTTCTGTGGTGCATGTGGCACCACCTACTCCGGTGGCAGTGACCGCATGCGTGGTCACTATGGTGTACTCGTGGGAAACGTCAAGAAGTGCAAGTATGCCCCAGCAGCAGCACGTGCGATGCTAGGGTTGCTCCCTCTCCCGCTTCCAGACGGCTTCAATCCTGCGGACAAGGTGTTGTTGAAGGGGGAGGGCTCAGCATGGGGTACAAGGGACAGCCCAGTCAACTGGTTGGACCTCCACCAGGCGCGGCAGCGTGAGTAGGCACGAGCAGCAGTTGGTGCGTAGCAGACGCCTGATGAGCAGCAGTAGCAGCAGCAGCAGGAGCAGCAGCAGCAGATGGCCACTTCACAGTCGTGCAACACCCCTTCTTTCAGCCCTATCTTCACAGGCACTCCGACCTCGGCAGCCTCTCTCAGCTCAGCCAGGCAAAGCTTGATGTCGGAGCATCTCGCAAACGCTGCCAACTCGTAGTGCCAGAAAATGATCGTCAACATCATGGCCAAGAACGCCTTACCCATCTCCTTCTGCCGGGACTCTTGCGTGCTGGAGCTTGTGGAGGATTTGCGGAAGACAACGTGGGGTTTCAGGTTGCCAAGCAAGGATAGAGTGAAGGAGGTGATTCTCCCTGCGCTGGACAGGGAGCTTGCTGAGATGGAGGCGCCACTGCGGAGGGGCTGGGACATCTTCGACGTCTCCCTTGGGGTGGACGAGTGGAGCGACATCCAGATCCGCCCCATCTACTCGGTCATAGCCTCCAACGCCGAGGGGGTTGCTCAGCTCTTCAGCCGTGACGCGAGTGGCCTGGTCCGTGACACTAACCACGTGGCTTGCATCGTTGACCAGGCCATCACTGAGGTGGGACCTGAGAAGGTAATCCTGGTGATCACGGACAACGCAAGCACCAACAAGAAGGCGTACGAGGCTTTGCGAGAGAAGTACCCTGTAGTCTTTTTCACTCACGGTGGCTGTCACAGTCTTGACCTGTACCTGAAAGACTTGAGGAAGACGGAATGGGAACAGGCTGTCATAAGGAAGTGTGACAAAGTGGTGACATTTTTCAGGAACAAGGACCTCCTGAGGTCCTGGCTGAAGTCAGAGTCCGGGGGCAGGGTGCTCCTTCCAGCTGCTGCCACACGTTTTGCATCTTTCAACGAGATGCTGACTCGCCTCTTGGACATGAAGGATGTTTTGCAGAAGCTGGTGGCAAGTGACAAATGGCAGCAGATGGGAGATGGCAGGGACGCTGGCTGGAAAGCAAAGAAGAGGGAAGTGCGCCGCATTATCAGGATAGGTGTGTTCTAGCTCCAGGTGAAGGCGTTGATGAAACTCATGATGTCGTTTGTGCTTGCATTGCGCAAGGCTGATGCTGTTGGCGGTACTGCAGGCAGTGTCTACGAGACTCTGCTGGATACAACAGAGGCTGTGCGCAAACTTGGGCTTGCACGTGGACGCAAGCGTGCACCGTGCAACCCAGCCTGGGTCAAGTTTGCATTGGATCGGCTGAGCTGGCGGTGGGATAACCAGATGAACTGTCTTGTTTTTGCTGCTACACGTCGTGTGCATCCGATGCACTTTGGGTACAAATTTGACGGTGACGAGAAGATGGTTGAGGCATGGAACGTGGTGGTTACGGCCCTCGTGCCTGAGAAGGATGTTGAAGCTCTTGAGAGAGAGCTAGAGGGGTTTGAGAACGCACGGGTGACGTGCGACAATGACCCCTCTTGTACCAAGGACGTAGAGAAGGCAAAGGCAGAAGTGCAGCAGGTGGTGGCTGGCGACATGCCAGCTTTCCGCTGGCATGCCAGGTTCATGACAAGTCTCCCTGTTCTCCGTGCATTCTCCATGAGACTGCTCGCACAACCTTGCAGTTCCTTGGACAACAAACGCGTGTTCTCCAAGCACGAGCTGGTGCAGACAGCACGACGCAACAGGCTGAAGGTCAGCACACTGGAGCTATTGGTGCGGGTCAACGTCCGCCTCAACAAACTGTACGGCAAGAAGAAGGCATGCACCCTCACTGCCGACATCTTGAAAGCAACAGAGGACGAAGAACCTGAGATTGGGAGTGAAGTAGATGGAGAGATTGATGATGCAGACGACGAACATGGAGAGGACTGGGTGTGGGACCCCCTCATTGCCGATGCCGGTGATGATGATGAGGTGTGGTTGGAAGAAATTGATGCTAGTGGCGAGGGTGCTGAAACTAGAGCAGGAGCTGCTTGTGCTATTGGTGGAGAGGACGCAGGTTGTGAGGGTGCTGAAGCTGCTGGTGCAGGAGAGGCGGCATCAGAGGAGGAGGATTCTGATGATGATGTTGAGGAGGAAATGGAGGGGGATGATGATGATAGTAAAGGGACAGAGGAAGTAGAGGAGGTTGAGGAGGAGGAGCTGACAGCTGGAAAGGAAGTTGGAAGGATTCTACAGCTTGGTATGCGGAAGCGGAAGGATGTGGAGGCAGCTTTGGAGTTGGAGCAAGTAGCAGCAACTCCTGGGGGTGACACATGAAGTGCAGCAACAGTTGGTGCAGGTGGTGGGAATTCAACTGTGTCAAGTCCATCTACAACAGCAGCACCAGCATCTGCAGCTCTTCCTGCTTTTGCCAGGGCCATTGGGCAGCCTTACACATCTGTCATGGCTGGTTCAGCCAAGGCAGCTGCTGCTAGGGCAGCTGCTCTGAAGACAGCTGTAGAAACCAAGGCTGCTGCTGCAAAGGCTGCGTCTGCCAAGGCCAGTGCTAGCAAGGCTGCTGCTACCAAGGCTGCTGCTGCCAAGGCTGGCAAGAAAGCACGCAAGACCTAATGATATGTCTACTGTGAAAGGTCCAATGCAATCTTACTTGTTCTCAGAGTTCTCAAAGTAGTTCATTGCCTTGCATTCAAGCACTTTCCACATTCAGCTTTGTTCAATGCTTTCCATGAATGAGAATCCATAGCATGTTATGGATGTATGAGAGTAGATAGAATGACTCCAATGGATTGTCTATAAGGCATGATGTAGAGGCAGAATGTGTACAATTTCAAGGTGGAATGGTCTAAGCAATAAAACAGAGGGGAAAAGGTGTGTTGTACTTAGTAAGTGATCCAACATGTAAGGTCAAAAACACCTGCAAAGTGACATGTTCATAGTGACTAGGTGCCATTTTTGGCATGTTTAAGTGCTTCTGCAAAATCGACTTAGACCGACTTTTGCCAATATGGCGACGTCCGACTTTCGACTTCCGACTTGGGGCCGACTTTGACTTGGAAAAAGTCATCATGGTGCAAGGCAGGGCAAGGAAACCAGCAACAACACAACTCGCACTTCCCTGGGGAGGAGGGCGAGGCAATCCAAGCTGGAGGGCGATGAATTGCTCCAGCTGACGGTTGCGGGCGGAGGGTCCGATGGAGTAGACCGACTGTAGTGTGACGGCACCGGAGTCCGGAAAGGAGGAGGAGGGCGTCGTGGACAAAAGAGCGGGCACTAACGGTTGCGAATGATGCTGTGACAGAGCCGTTGGAGCGAGAAAAGAAGAAAACAGCATGGACACAGCAGGAGCAACAACAGTCACGGCAGTGGTGGCAAGGCGGGGCTCCCATTGGCGATGCATGGTGGCGATGACGCACGCCTCATCTATCAAGAGCGGACATGTGTACCACCCATGTCCTGGCTGGCCATAGTTGACATAGACTAAGCTGCCACCACCAGATCCACTCGATTGCTGATGTGGGCCCTTGCCCTTCGTGCCCCTACGTTTCTTCTTGCCGAATGATGAGTCGTCGGAGGACGCGGCTACTGTGGTGGCGGCAACAGCCTCAGAGGCAATGGCAAGAGAGGCGAGGGCATCCGTGTGCTAGACGCGGGACTCCTGACAAGCCTCCTCAATGCGGAGAAAGAGCTTGTATGCCCAGGGCATGAGGGTGCCCTTGGCTGCCATCGCGACAAGTTCTTTCTTATTGTAGTGGATGAAGGCATTAGCAAAGACGTCAGTGGTTCCATGTTTGATGGTCAGGAATGCTGAGAGAGGGGGTGGTGCAGCGTCTCCCAGGTGGCACAGGATGTCCTCCGCCCGCTGCCTACATGAGGTGACCGTCTCAATCTCCCCCATACAAAGGGACTTGAACTCCTGGGGCAGACGGCTAGTCTCAGCCTCGTTGTAAAGGCAATGAGGGCGCGTAAGGATGTACCACACCGCTGCGGGGTCGGGGAGGCCGCCCATGGTGAGGTCACCGAGGAAAGGCTTCAGAGCGAGACATGCAGCTGGAGGGGCGATGGGAATGAGCGCATGTACGGTGCGACCAGATCATAGACTTGGTCAGCCTGGGTCGAGTCGAAGGGCAGGATGTACTATGACCATAGGCCCTCACCCTGTGCCCAGATGAAAAAAGCTTAGCTCCCAACATTGGAACTGCTCGCCAGCCTCGAGAGGCGGTGATGGGGTTTCGAAGTCCTTTGGCCTGCGGCTAGCACCCAAAGTGGGGCCTAGGACTGGTGTCACAGTCTGTCGTTAGTGTTGGGTATGTTATTGTGCCAAATACTGCGTGGCAGAGGAGACTATTAAACTAGCATGCAGAGGTGGAAGGAAGGGTGACGTTTGGTGATTCTGTTAATACTACTATTGCTTCTCCTACAACGGCTGTTGTTGCGGCAGTTGCTGCTAGTATTGATGTTGTAGCGGTAGTTGCTACGGCAGTTGTGTTGGTGGCTACAATGCCGCTAGCTGTTCTCTCAGCGTTGTGAGCTATTGGCATATGGCGACTAGTGGATCTGGCAAGCCAGCAAGACCGACAACAAAGCGTGCAGGCTGTTGATGTTGCTACGGCTATTGCTGCAGCTGCTGCTGTTGCTGCTACTATTACTGATGTTGCTACTACTGTTGTTGTTACTACTACAATGAATGTTGTTGTACCAGCTGGTGCTGCTGCTATGGGTGCCGTTGCTACAGCTGCTATTGCTATAGCTACTACTGCTATCGCTGCTACTCGGTTTGCTGCTGCGACTGTTACAACTACTTTTGCTACTGCTGTTGCTGCAGCGGTAGTAGCTACAACTGCTACTGTACCTGTTATAATTGCTACAGAAAGGGGGATCCTCGAGTAGAGGAGGACCCCTTTCCACTTTCAACTATGATGTCCTCTGTTTTTTGTTATCTTGTTTTTGTATATTGCTAACGTCAATAGTAATGTCAATAATGACATCAACCAAGGATGGCTGTCATCGGTAGTGGCTGTTTTGCTATTGTTGTGGCCGTCGCTGCGTCAGTTCTTGTGCTGCTACTACTATTGCTACCGACGTTAGGAGTGACATGAGCAGTGATGTCAGTGGTGGCGTCAGCACTCATGGCTGACATCACCACAGCGGCTACTGCTATTGTCGTTGTTGCTACAGCATTGCGGTGCGCTACTACTACAGGTGATGCCGCCATTGCCTTTGCGTTGTTACGTGCTACTGCTGGTGTTGCAGCTGTTACGGCTATGGTAGCAGCTGTAGTGGTTGTTGCTGCAGTAGCAGTACTGATGCGAGGTACTGTTGTTGCAGCGGTTGCTGCTGCTGCAGCTACAGCGGCAAGGGCGGGGTGCTGTCCCCAACCCTCGGCTGTGGTCCCTACTGGTTTCTACAATGTTCTTTTTTCTTCTTCTTTATTTTCTCTTTCATTGCTTGTTGCTGCTGCACCTGCTGCTGCAGCTGCGAGCTGTTGCCGTAGCCACTGTTGGTACTGATGCTGCTGCCGTCGGCAGCTGTTGTTGCTGCTATTGCTGGCTGCAGTTGATGCTGCCTGCTACTGTTGTTGTTGCTGCCCGCTACTAACTTCTGCTACATGTTGTTGGCTGCTACTGCTCGCTGCTAATGATGCTGTGGTTGCTGCTGCCCGGTGCTGCTACTATTGCTACATGCTACTGCTGCTTGCTGCTCGTTGCTTGCTCCTTGCTACTGTGTGCTGCTCGCTGCTAATGCCGGCTATGGCTATGAGCTGCTGCTACGGCACCTTGCTACTGCTACTGCAAGCTGCTACTGCTACACAATGCTACTACAAGCTGCTGCTGCTACTCGTTGTTGGAGCTCGCAATAACCGATTCTTGCTGCTGCTGCTAGCCGCTGCTTCTTGCCGTTGCTACTATTGCTACTACCGCCACGGCTGCTAGTACGAAAGAGAGAGGAGAGAGGGAAAAGAGACAAGGGATTTCCCTAGTTGGCAACATTTTTGCCACATGCATCGGTGATGTCACGGCGTAGTCCATCACGTCGCCAACCACTAGGTCCGCTAACGCTACGACCGGTGCGGGGTCAATTCTGCCAGAAAATTTTCGGCAGCATTTTCCCGCACCAGGAGCATTTTGACAACCCCACCCAGCGAGGCTAACTCTGCCAGAAAACATCCGGTGGAGTTTCCTCTGCACGGGCGCGTATAGGGGACCGCCGGTGTTGACTGTACGCCTTGCTGCTGCTCAGTCCTGTTGTTTTTGCTGCGCACTAGCTCTAATACCAAGTTGGAAAACCTAGTGCAACAAGTTGGGGCAACAACGTTTTTGATGCAGCATGCGGGAATTCATGGCCGTTGCTAAGACTGCCCCCTCAGTATGCTACACCAGATTCTAAATCTGAGAGCTTTGGTGTTGTTACTCACAAACGCGCGCACTAGAGTTAGCGCCACACAACACCTGAAACTGGTACTGGTTGATGAGCAACTGAAAATTTTAACAGCAACGGGAGACCCTTCCAAGTTCTAGCCCCCCCCTTCCAGCTATGGAGAGCTTGTTACTTAGCTAACCAGCCAATCAGAAAATATACATATTTTCTGGCAAGCAGAGTTTTCTCAGTGAGCCCCGCCAGATGGTCAGCGGCCCAAAACCCAGGCATTGTCTTTTTTGCCTGAAAACTAGACCATACCATAAAACCGACATGAGAAACGCAGTTGTGCGGTCAGAATCGGCTAGAAAAATAGCATTGAGGAGTTATGGCTACCTAAAACTAGGCACCGTCTATGCTAACCTCCGGTACGAACAGTGCCCAAAAATTATGAAACTTGGACCCTAGGCAGCAGATGACGCTACGAATGCAACGTTGCAGTCAGACACGGCACTGGACATGTGCAGACAGCATATGCAGCGACAGTCACTGCTTGCAGCACGACTGTCAAGGAGGTCTTCCGATGGAGTTGAGAACGTTGGAGGGGGGAGGCTCCAGTAAACTGTGTGCAGGCTTCAGCATGCGTTGGCTCCACCAGACGACAATCCAACGGTGTTGCGTCTCACCGTCATTCATCTGTAGGCTGATGTACACAAGTCAGGAGGACACAACAGAGTACAAGTGAGAGATGTGTGAAAACCAACAGCCCCCTCCCTCCCTCGCCCCCTCCCTCACTCGTCCCCTCCCTCCCTCGGCCCCTCCCTCCCTCGCCCCCTCCCTACTTTACCCCTCCCTCCCTTGCCCCCT
>SZWC01026765.1:13689-31729 GCA_023375785.1 Penium margaritaceum
TGTCCTCCCAGCTTGTGTACATCAGCGTGCAGATAACTGACGGCAAGACTCGACGCTGCTAGAGTGTTATCCGGTGGAGCCAACGCATGCTGAGGCCTACATACATTTTGCAGGAGCCTCCTCCCTCCGCCGACGTGCTCAGCTCCATCGGCAGGCCTCCTCGGCGGTCGGGCCGCTGACAGTCACTGCCACTACAGATGCTCTCTGCATGCATCTAGTGGTGGATCTGACTGTACCATGGTGTCTGTAGCGTCATGCTCTACTTAGGGTCGAAGTCTCGTGACACGAGACTTAGACCCTAGTCCAGGGTGCCAATTGTGCCAATTAGCATGGCACAATTGGCACCATGGACTATTGTAGGCACTATCTGGGTTCGGGCAGCCATAACTCCTTGCAACTGTTTTTCTAGCTGTATCTGACCGCATGAATGCGTTTGGAGCATTGGTATTATGATATGGTTCAGTTTTCAGGCAAAACGGACGCCGCCCGGGTTTTGGGCCGTCAGCCACTTGGCACGGCTCACCGAGAAAACCCTGCATGCCAGAAAATGGTCATTTTTCTGATTGGCTGGTTTGTTCGGTAATAAGTTCTACAGAGCTAGGGGGGAGCTAGAACAGGAGGGGTCTCCCATTGTAGCTCATTCTTCATTCCTAATCAGTCATTTCCAGTTTTTAGCTGCTTTCTGACGCTAACACTAGCGCGCGCATTTCAGAGTAACAAACCCAGAGCACTCAGACTTAGACTCTAGAGTGGCAGACTGAGGGGGCAGCAGACTAAGCAACGAGCGTTGAATCCCACGCAATGCATCAACAATGCTACTACCCCAATCTGCACTTTAGCATAGTTTCCAACTTGGTTTCAGAGCCAGAGCGTAGCACAAGTAGCAGACAACTGGCGTACAGGCGCCTAACTACATCGGAAGACCCCCATACACGCCAGTGCAGGGGAAATGCTGTCGGATTGTTTTCGGCAGCATTGACCTGCCTGGTGGCGGCGTCACAATTTTTCCCACGGCCATTGGGATAAGGGGAAATGCTGTCGGATTTTTCCAGCAGCACTGACCCCCACGCGTGACGCGAGGAGGTGAACGGCAGGCCGCGTCAGAAACATGCTGGCAACGACGCACGCGACGACGTCATCCAGGTGCAATTGCTGGAAGCAGTAGAAAACAGCAGTAGTAGCCTGCAGCAATAGCAGCACCTTGCAGCGGGAGGGAGCAGTGGCAGCAGCAGCCAGGAGTAGCTGTGGGCAGCAGCAGTAATCGACAGCAGAAGCAGCTTGTAGCAGCTCACAACAGCAGCAGCCTACAGCAACAAGCAATAGCAGGAGCTAGCAGCAACAGCTTGAAGCAGCAGGAGCAGCACCAGTAGCAGCAAGGGGTAGGACCAGCCAGCTACGGCAGCATTAGCAGTAGCAAGCACCAGCCTGCAACAGCCAGTAGTAGCTAGTAGAAGCAGCTACAACAGTGGCCAGCAACAGTAGCAGCTGCAACTGCTCGCAGCCCGCTACTCGCAACAAGCAGCGAGTTGTAAGCAGCGAGCTTGCTACTCGCAGTGAGCAGCAAGCAGCTAGGAGCAAGTAGTGAGCTCACTGCGAGCAGCGAGCTCGCTTCTCGTAGCTCACTGCTCACAACGAGCATCGATCTCTTTCTAACAAAAAAAAAAGGGAACGCAAAAAATCCCCAATCCCACAAGTGGCCCTACAACGACTACAGCCACCACCACAGCCGTTGCAGCAGCCACAACAGCCACAACAGCACGTAGCAGCTTATGCACAGTAGCAGCAGCAGTAGCTGCTGCTATAACAACATCCAAAGCAGCAATAGCAGCAACAGCAACTACAGTAGTAGTAGTAGATGTTGCTGCAACAACAGCGACAACAGGAGTAGCAACAGCAACAGCTACTTCAACAACAGACAAGTAGTAGCAGCAACAACAACATCAGTAGCAGTAGCTGCTGCAACAGTAGCGAGAGTAGCTGCCCTGCAACTTTCATAGCAGCGGCTCCAACAACAGCTGTTACTGATGTCATCAGTCCTCAGCTGACGTCACTACCTTCATCATCAACACAAAGAAAATTACACCTTCAATCCTACGGACAATGCAGCAGCAGCTGCTGACGTCAGCCATCCTAGGCTGACATTACTACGGACGACACTACTTGCAGCATACAGAAAAAACAAACAAAAAAAGGGAACAAAGGGGGGCAATGAACCCCACCATGGCTGATAGCCCCACTGGGGAGGGGTCTTCCTCTGTTGGGGGGAACCCCGGTCCCCTTTTCTTGTAGCAGCTACAGTAGCTGCAACAGCTGTAGCAGCAAGAGTAGTAACATCAGCAACAACAGTACCAGTAGCAGCAGCAACAACATCAACAACAATAACAGGAATAGTAGCAGCAGTCCACGGGCTTCATCGCTGGCGCCTTTGACCCCTTGGTTGTCGTTCAGCAATAGCTTGCCGCACTGACGTAGCAACTTGCAGCACTGTAGCCGCTGGCATCACAGACTCACACCAGTACCCTGCCAACTTTCCTCCCTCCTCGGCATGCCAGTCCCGTTGTATCTGCCATGTTGCCACACATTACCTGGCGTAGCAACAGACCCAGCGCTAGTGGCAGATAGTGACTTCAGACCTTGGCCCCACTCTGGGTGCCGGCCGCAGGCAAAGGACTCTGAGACCCCGTCCCTGCCGCTTCAAGCCGGCAAGCAGTTTCGTAGCTGGGAGCAGAGCTTCCGCATCTGGGCATAAGATGAGGGCATGTGGGCATACTACGCTCTTCCGTACGACTCCACCCAGTCTGACCATTTGTATGATGCTAGTCGCGGCGTAGGCGCCCTCATCCCATTTGCTCCTCTGGCGTCAAGCCTTGCCCTAGAGCCCTTCCTCGGTGACTTCACCACTGACGAGACCCCCGACCCTGCAGCTGCATGGCACGACCTCACCCGTCCCCATTGCCTATCCAGTGAGGCTAAGACCAACTGTCTGCTGCGGGAGTTCAACTCCTTGCACATGGGGGAGACCAAGAGGGTCACCTCTTACTGGTAGCGGGTTGAGGACATCCTCCGTCACCTAGGTACCTCTCCACCAGTCCCTCTGGTTGCACTCCTCACCATGAAGGACGGTGTCACTGACACATACGCCAACGTCTTCATCTAGTACACTCAAGATGTCCTCTCCACCATGGCGTCTCAGGGCACCCTCATGCCCTGGGCATACAAGCACCTTCTCAGGATTGAGGAAGCTCGTCTGGAGTCCTGCATCCAACGCAGAGAGGCCCTCGCCTCCCCTACCTTTGCCTCCGTGCCAGTCGTTTCCCCTGCAGCAGCTTCATCCACCAGCTCCTTGCCTTCAAGGAAGAAGAAGCGCAAGAGCAAGACGAGAAAGGGCCTGCAGCAGCAGCAGCCGACCGGGTCTAGTGGTGGTGGCACGGTCTGCCACAACAGTGGCCAGCAAAGACACGGGTGGTGCACATGCCCGTTACCGACAGACAAGGCACACATCATCACCACCATGCATTGCTAGCCTGAGTGTCGTCTTGCCTCGAGCAGCTCCACTCCTTTGACAGCCGCACTGGTCCCGCCATCGCCAGATGCGCAGCAGCATCATCCGCAGCTTTCGGCACCTCTGTTTCAATATGCGGTGTAGTCCTCCTTCTATCCGGGCTCTAGCACTTTCACTCCACACTCAGTATCCACTCCAAGACTGTCCACCCGTGAGCGTAAATTGCAGCAGTTCATTGCGCTCCATTTCAACCTGCCTCGCCCTCCCTCCCAGGGAAGTGCGAGTTGCATCACCTATTACCCGTCTGCCCAGCCCTACATGACTGAGACTGAGCTGTGGTCGTGTCATACTTCCTCCTCGGTGTCTCTCATGCTCTCTTTTGCCCCTCTCTATGCCGATGATTGGCAGTGTCGGTTTGTGCCACCATCCACCGCATCCGTGTCTCTTGCTTGTTGCCATGTGACAATTAGTGATTTGTGGACTCCGGTCCAAGTCCTTGCCAAGACCTGGATCATCGACTCCACACATCACATGACCGCCTCTTGTGAGGCCTTTAGTGTGCTTGGTCCTCTTGGCAACGTGTCCGGTGTCCGGACGGGCTCCGGACAGGTGTTACCTGTCTGCAGCGTTGGCGTCATGTGTTTCCGTGGTCCTGCCGGTGACGTCTTTGTGACCAACGTCCTCTTTGTCCCTAGTCTGGAGCTCTGCCTTCCATCCGTCACTTCCCTTGACCGTATGAGTATGAACTTTCTAAACTCACGTGGCATTTGCACTGTGTCATTTTATCCGTCCGGTCTTGTCATTCTGCACGCCTCCGCCTGTGGCAACCTGTGGCACGTACCTCCTCTGTCCTCCCCTCCCTCTGTCCCCTCCCTATCTGCCCCAATAGGCCATGTATTAATCACCAGTAAACTCTCACCGTAGTACACACATTTCTTGCAATGCCACCTTTGCCACGTCCACTCTGCTACCATCCATAGCATGCTCTGCACCCAGCCGGCCAAGGGCTCTGACCCAAAATCCTTCCCCTGGTCGTGTCCCACATAGTGCATTGATGGCGCTCACGACAAGATGCACCGGTCCACCTACCATCAGTCATTCTCTCGCACTTCCGCCCCTCTGGACCGCGTCCATTCCGATGTCATGGGCCCTCTCCCTACCAAGTCCGTCGGGGAGCATGGCCGCTATGTCATCACCCTCATGGATTATTACTCTCGCTACCGTTGGGTCCTCTGCCTTCTGCAAAAGAGCAATATCGCTCCTACGATCAGGGTCTGGCTTGTCCATACGAAGCACAAGTGTGGTCGGCCTCTTCACCGCTTTCGCTCTGATCGTGGTGGTGAGTACATGGAAGAAACAACAACTTTTCTCGCCTCCCGCAATATCCACCACGAGACGTCGGTGCCTTAAACACCAGCCCAGAACGGCGTCTCCGAGCGGTGGAACCGCAACATGGCTAACTCCATCCACACCATGCGGGTCAAGTCTGGCCTCTCCGATGGCTTCTACTTTGAAGCCATGGCCTACATGACGTGGTTTTGGAATCAGATTTCCCGCGGACCCCTTCCCCACCAGTCTACGCTCTACCCGCACTGGTGAGGTCAACGTGCTGACCTCCGCCCGGCTCATATCTGGGATTCTGTGGCCATTGTGTGGCTGCCCGCCGCGCATCAGAGAGGAAAGCTTGCCACTCGTGGATATCCTTGCACCGTCTGCGGTGTCTCTTGTCATTCCAAAGCCTGGCACTTCTAGGATCCCTCCCGGTAAAGAATCCTCAAGTCACGCGATACCCTCTTCTTTGAGGAGCTATTTCCTCGCGAACTTGTTTGCCCAGGCCCATTGGCGTCCCTCCCATCGCGAGGGCAAGTGATGAGTCAGTCCCCTGTGTTGCCGCTTCCGGGCAGCACATCACATCCTCCCTCTGAGCCGGTAGCCCCAGTCGCGTCCACTGGCCCCACCGGGTCAATAGCCCCAGTCACGTTCGTTGTCCCCCCGGGTAGCCGAGCTACCGGTAGCCCTAGTTGCATCCGCTGGCCCCTCCGCACTGACAGCCCCAGTCGCGTCCGTTGGCCCCACCGCGCCGGCAGTCCCAGTCGCGTCCGCTTGCCCCTTTGCACCAGCAGACCCATCCGCGTCTGCTGGTCCTTCCGCTGGTCCCTCCGCACCAGTAGCCTCGTCTGCCTCTGCCAGCATGTCGGACTTGGTGCCATCTCTCGCCCTACCGCGCTTCACACGTGGCCGAATCGGCAGCCTCTGACCCAAGCTATCAGTGAGTGCGCAGACCGCCACACAACGCGCTGTAACGCCTCAGCCTCCCGTCGACTCACGTGTCTCTTCCACTCTTACGAGAGTGAGTGGGGACCATGGCACCAAGGCCCTCAGCCTAAGCACTTCAGCTATTATTGTATACCTCCACCCGGGCTCTACACTGGGCTATGCCATGCTCCATTAAGAGCATCGGCATGTCGTCATGGCTGCACTCACATGCTTCCCACCTGAAACTCGAGATCCACATGCCCTCGCAGTCTAACCTACGGCACGCCCAGTGGACCCAGCCACCCTACGCGAGGCTCCAGCCTCCCCAGAGGCCGCACATTAGGATGCTGCCTGCGCCGACGGACTCGCTACTATCTGGCAGTACCACGTACATGACCTCGTCGAACTCCACCCAGGTCAGAAGGCTATTGGTGCCAAATGGGTCTTTCGGTGCAAATAGAAGCCGGACGGGTCCCTAGACAAGTACAAGAACCACCTCACAGCCACATAGTTTGCTCATGTCCTTGGAGTTGATTACAACCAGATCTTTGCCCTGGTTGAACGATTCTCCACTAGCCAGGCGCTCTTCAGCTTGGTTTCCCAGTACAGGAGGGAGCTCCATCAGATGGACATGCGCAATGCTTTCTTCCATGGCTCCAGGAGATCTACATGGTTCAGCCTCCAGGCTTTGACAATGGCATAAGGAAGGTCTGGCTAGTGCGAAAGGTCCTCTATGGCCTGAAGCAGTCGCCTTGGTGTTGGAACCAGGAGATGAGTCACACGATCCTCCGCGGCAGCCTCCTGTGGAGTACTGCTGACCCCACATAGTTCATCACCCCTCAAGGTCAAACCTTTGTTGCAATCTTGGTCTACGTCAACAATCTCCTCATTGTGTTGCCAGACGTGGCTACCATCTAGCGCATGAAGAATCTACTACACACTGCTTACCAGATGAATGATCTCGGGTCTACCCAAGTCTTCGTGTACATGGAGCTTGAGCATGATCGCTCCTAGGGCGTCCTACACATCCATCAAGCTGCCTATGTACAGACTCTGTCCACTCGCTTTGCTGAGAACCTGCCCCTTGTGCCAAGCGCATCCTCACTCATGTCACCCGATGGCCAGGTGAACCTGAAGAACTCTGGCCCAGCCGTTATGGGAGATCCTGTTGATGTGACCACGTATCTGCTAGTCATCGGGTCACTGATGTTTCTAGCAATGACGACGTGCCCGAACAAAGCGTTAACCATCAACCTCTTGGCTCAGTTTTCTCAAGAGCCACCTCACCTCCTCTTTGAGGCCACGATCCGAGTACTGTGTTATGTCGTCTTGAATCCACGGCAAGGTCTCATGTTCCGCCGACAACCGTCTGTTGTCGCGCTGAGCTACACCGACGGTGACAAGGCGGATAGTCCGGACATTAAGAGCCATACATGCTAGATCTTTCTGATTGGCGACACGGTTATGTCCTGGTGTCGTGGCAAGCAACCGTGCATTGCATGTAGCACTGCTGAGGGTGAGTACGTAGCCCTTGGTTTGAGCGCATGTGAGAGCGTGTGGTTGAGTTGTTTGTTAACTGAGTTGCGTCAGTCTGGCGGATCCATCACGTTGCATTGTGACAATGAGAGTTCCATGGCCATCGCCAACAATGACAGTGGACATCACACACACAAAGCGCATCAATATTGAGTATCACTACGTGTGTTCGTTGTTGCATGACGGCATCATCAGCATTGTGTGGGTTGAGCCAGCATGACAGCTAGCTGACCTCTTCACCAAGGCATTCAAGCGCGACTCGTTCAAGAAGGCTGTGAGCTCGGTCCGTGTGCATCCGTGAGTGTCATGCTTTTTCCTGGCCTGCATCTCTGTGTGCCTTGAGGGAGTCTGTGTGTTCAATATGTCGCTGCCCGTCCATGTGCACTGCGTCTGTGAGTCATGGGGGAGTGTTGGTTTTTTGTTGCATCTCTCATTGTGCTCTATTGTGTCCTCCCGGCTTGTGTACATCAGCGTGTAGATGACTGACGGCGAGACTCGATGCTACTAGAGTGTCGTCCGATGGAGCCGATGCACGCTGAGGCCTACGTGCAGTTTGCTAGAGCCTCCTCTTTCGGACAACGTGCTGAGCTCCATCGACAGGCCTCCTCGGTGGCCGGGCCGCCGGCGGTCACTGCCACTGCAGATGCTCTCTGCATGCATCCAGGGCTAGATGTTACTGTACCATGGTGTCTATAGCGTCATGCTTGGCTTAGGTTCTAAGTCTCGTAGTAGCATGGCACTTTTGGCACTATGGACTATTGTAGGTATTGCCTGGGTTCCGGCAGCCATAACTCATCGTTGTTATTTTTCTAGCTATTTTTGACCGCATGACTATGTTTGCATGGTCATTTTTATGGAGTGGTCCAGTTTTTACGCAAAACGGACAACTCCCGGATTTTGGGCTGTCGACCATATGACAGAGCTCACCAAGAAAACTCTGCCTGCCAAAAATATGGTCCTTTTTCTGATTGCCTGGTTTGTTGAGTAACAAGCTCAGCTGGAAATGCTAGGCAGCAGGTTGGGGCAGCAACATTGTTGATGCAGCATGCGGGCTTCCAACGCGCGCCAGTGTTACTGCCAAAAAGCAGTTGAAAACCGAAGATGACTGATTAGGAAAGAAGAATGAACAACAATGGGAGATACCTCCAAGTTCTAGCTCCCCCCCAGCTCTCTAGAGCTTGTTACTCAGATAACCAGATACTCATAAAAATAGACTTAGACCTATTATAGCGGATTCGACAGAATCCCTATCCGACTAGGCCAAAACCGCGGTGTTTGAGGGTCTCCGGCCCTCAAGCCATCCTGTCTCACCGCCCACAGTCGCAAGTGACCCCGCTCAAGCCACGTGGCTCCTTCCACCAGTCGGCATGGCACTGCCACGCTACACTCCCCTCCATTAGGACTGAGAGCCGCCTCAGCATCTCTAGTAATTCTGACATGGGATTTGAGCCCTGGAGCTCTGATACCAATGTAGCGGATTGGACGGAATCCTTGGCCGACTAGGCCAAAACTGCGGTGCTTGAGGGTCTCCGACCCTCAAGCCAACCCGTCTCACCGCCCACACTCCCAGGTGACCTCGCTCGAGCCACGTGGCTCCTTTGACCGGTCGGCGTGGCATTGCCACGCTACACTCTCCCTCACTAGCAGTGAGAGCCGCCTCGGCATCGCCGGTAATCCGGACGTGGGATTCCAGCCCAGGAGCTTTGATACCAATGTAGCGGATTCGACGGAATCCTTAGCCGACTATGCCAAAACCGCGGTGCTTGAGGGTCTCCAACCCTCACGCCATCCCGTCTCACCGCCCATAGTCCCAGGTGACCCCGCTCGAGCCACGTGGCTCCTTCGACCGGTCAGCGTGGAACTGCCATGCTACACTCCCCCCCCACTAGGAGTGAGAGCTGCCTCGGCATCTCCGGTAACCCCGATGTGGGATTTGAGCCTTGGAGCTCTGATACCAATGTAGCCAATTTGATGGAATCCTAGGCCGACTAGGCTGTAGCCACTGTGCTTGAGGGTTTCTGACCCTCAAGCCATCCCGTCTCACCGCCCACAATACCAAGTGACCCCGCTCGAGCCACGTGGCTGCTTTGACCGGTCGGCGTGGTACTGCCACGCTACACTCCCCCCCACTAGGAGTGAGAGCCACCTCGGCATCTTCTGTAATCCCGACGTGTGATTCAAACCCTGGAGCTTTGATAACAATGTAGCAGATTTGACGGAATCCTTAATCGACAAGGCCAAAACCGCGGTGCTTTAGGGTATCCGACCCTCAAGCCATCTCATCTCACCGTCCACAGTCCCAGGTGACTCCGCTCGAGCCACGTGGCTCTTTTGACCGGTCGGCGTGGCACTACCACGCTAAACCTTTTTTTTGGTAGGCAGGGTTTTCTCGGTGAACCCTGCCAGACGGCCGACAGCCCAAAACCCGGGTGTCGTTCGTTTTGCCTGAAAATTGGACCGTACCATAATGCTAAAGCTCTGAACGCAGCTATGTGGTCAGAAACATCTAGGAAAATAGAAGCAAAGAGTTATGGCTGCCCGAACCCAGGCAGTCCCTACGATGGTCCATGATGCCAAACAGTGCCACGCAACATGAGACATGGACCCTTGACAGAGCATGATGCTACAGTCGCAATGGTATAGTCAAATCCAGCGCTAGATGCTTACAGACAGCATTTGCGGTGGTAGTGACTGCCGGCGGCCTGACCGCCGAGGAGGCCTGCTGATGGAGCTGAGCACGTTGCCGCAAGGAGGAGACTCTAGCGAGCTGTGTGTAGTCCGCAGCATGCGTCGGCTCCACCGGACGACACTCCAGCAGCGTTGAGTTTCGCTGGCAATCAACTGCACGCTAATTTACACAAACCAGGAGGACACAGTAGAGCACAGTGAGAGATAGAAAAAGACCAACACTCCCCCATGAGTCATAGGCGCAGTGTACATGTGCGGGCAGCGACACATTCAACAGAAAGATTCCCCCGGGGCACATACAGAGGCAGGCCAGAACAAAGTGTGCAACTCACTACGTATGCCGACTAAACTCTCAGATTTCTTGAACGATTCGCGCTTAAGTGCCTTGGTCAATAAGTCACCCAGCTGTCGTGCACTCTCAGCCCACACAATGGTGACGCTGCTGTCATGCAACAACAAATGCACATAGTGATACTCAACAGTGATGTGCTTTGTAAGTGTGTGTTGCACGTGGTCATTGTTGGCGATGGCCATGGCACTCTCCTTGTCACAATGTAACGTGATGGATGTGATGGACCATTGCAACTCGTACAATAGACGACGTAACCACACACCCTCACATGTGCCTAAACCAAGGGCTATGTACTCAGCCTTAGTAGTGCTGTGTGCAATGCACCCCTGCTTGTCACTGCGCCAAGACACAGCTGTGCCACTAACCAGAGATATCCAACCTGTGCGGCTCTTACCGTACGGACTACCGGCCCAGTCATCGTCGGTGTAGCCCACCGCGACAATAGATGGTTGTCGGTGGAACATGAGACCTCACCGTGAAGTGGAGATGACATACTACAGTACTCGGATCGTGGCCTCAAAGTGGAGGTGATGCAACTCCTGAGATAACTGAGCCAGGAGGTTGACGGCGAATGCGATATCTGGGCACGTCGTCGTCGCGCGGAACATCATTCACCCAATGACCCGCATATACGACGTCACGTCAACTGGCTTCCCCACAATGGCTTGGTCAGAGCTCTTCAGCTTTGCCTGGCCATTGGGTGACATGGGTGAGGATGCTCTCGGCACAAGGGGAAATTCATTGGTGAAGCGAGTGGACAGGTTCTGTACATAAGCAGCCTAATGGACGTGTAGGATGCCTTGGGAGCGATCATGCTCGAGCTCCATACCCAGGAAGACTTGGGCAGACCCAAGATCCTTCATCAGGTAGGCGGTGTGCAGCAGATCCTTGACAAGCTAGATGGTAGCCACATCTGGCGATGCAATGAGGAGATCGTCGGCGTACACCAGGAGAGCGGAAAAAGTCTGGCCTCGCGGGGTGATGAACAATGCGGGGTCAGCAGTACTACACAGGAGGCCGTCGCGGAGGAGCGTGCGACTAATCTTTTGGTTCCAGCACCAAGGCAACTGCTTCAGGCCAAAGAGGGCCTTTGGCAGCCGCTAGACCTTCCTAGTGCTATCATCAAAGCATGGAGGCTATACCATGTAGAGCTCCTCACCCTCCAGTGAGCCATGGAGGAAAGCGTTGCTTATGTCTATCTGATACAGCTCCGACCTGTGATGTGCAACCAGGCTGAAGAGTGCCCGGCTAGTGGAGTATTGGCCAACTAGGGCAAAGATCTGGTCGTAATCAACCTTAGGGACCTGAGCAACCCCTTTCGCTATGAGGCGGGCCTTGTACTTGTCCAAGGACCCATCCGGCTTCGACTTGCGCCGAAAGACCCAGTTGGCACCGATGGCCTTCTCACCTGGAGGGAGATGGCCATACACGTGGTGCTGCCAAATAGCAGCGAGCTCGATGGCGCAATCAGCATCCTACTATCCAGCCTCGGGGGAGGCTCGAGCCTCGCGAAGGGTGGCTAGATCCTCTGGGCGCGCCGTGGAGTGGACTGGAAGGGCGTGTGCATCTCTAGCTCTAGGTGGGACACGTGTGAGTGCAATCATGACAACATGTCACTCCTCCTGATGGAGCATGGCATAGCCAAGTGCAGAGCCCAGTTGGAGGTTTATAATAATGGGTGAAGTGGTTAGGCCGAGGGCCTTGGTGCTAGGGTCTCCACTGACTATCCCAGGAGTAAAAGAGACATGTGGGGCGACGGGGGACTGAGGCGCCATAGCGCATGGTGTGGTGATCTGCGCACTCACAGACGGCCTAGTCGGATGCTGCTGCCTGGGCCACGTGTGTAGCGCAGTAGGGCAGTAGATGGCACCGAGTCCCAGGTGCTCGTGGAGGCAGCAGTGCTATTGGTGGGAGGGGACCAGCGGACGCAGATGGGTCTGCCGGCCCGGAAGGACCAGCAGACGCGGAGGGCTACCGGCGCGGATGGACCAGCAGACTCGACAGGAACTGTTGGCCCACAACAACCAACGGACGAGACAGGGGCTGCCGGCATGGAGGAGCCGGCGGACGCAACTAGGGCTGCCGGCCCGGAGGGGCGAGCAGACATGACTAGGGCTACCGGCGTGGAGGGGCAAGCGAACGTGACTAGGGCTGCCGGCCCGTGTGAGCCAGCGGACGCGACTGGGGCTGCCGGCCAGGAGGGGCCAGCGGAAGCGACTGGACTGCCGACCCGGAGGAGTCGGCAGACATAACTGGGGTTGCCAGCCCGGAGGGGTCAGCGGACGCGACTGGAGCTATTACCCCGGAGGAGCCAGCGGACGCGACTAGGGATGCCGGCCCAGAGGAGCCAGAAGACGCAACTGGGGATGCCGGCCCGGAGGGGCCAGCGGACACGACTAGGGCTACCGGCACGGAGGGGCCATGTCATGTGCTATACGGAAGCAGTAGGATGGGGAACGGACTCACAATTCCCCCCCGCGACGGGAGGGAAACCGACAAGCCGGTGCGGATGAGGTTGCGAGGAAAATGTTCCTCAAAGAGGGTATCGCGGGTCTCGATGATGCAGTGCTGGGAGGGATCCCAGAAGCGCAAGGCCTTGGACTGACGAGAAACACCAAGGAAGGTGCAAGAACGCCCACAGGGGGCAAGCTTGCCTCTATGCTGTGGGGTGGGCAACCACACAATGGCCACGTAGCCCAAGACACAAGCTGGACAGAGGTCAGCACGCTAACCGCATCAATGTTGAAACTGCGTAGACTGGCGGAGAAGGGGTCTGTTGGGAGTCTGATTCTAGACCCACGTCATGTAGGCCATGGCCTCAAAGTAGAAGCCATTGGAGAGGAATGAATCGACTCACATGATGCAGACAGCGTCAGCCATGGTGCGGTTCGACCGCTCGGAGACGCCGTTCTCGGCTGGTGAGTAAGGTGGCGACGTCTCATGGTGGATACCGCGGGAGGCGAGGAAAGTCGTGGTCTCTCCCATTTACTCACCATCGCGATCAAAGAAAAAGCGACGGAGAGGTCGACCACACTCACGCTCTTCACAGAAAAGCCAGTCCCGAATGGTTGTAGTGACATCGCTCTTCTACCGAAGGCAGAAGACTCAACGGTAGCAAGAGTAGTGGTCACTGAGGGAGAGGACATAGCGGCCATGCTCCCCAAAAAAATCAGTAGAGAGAAGACCCATGACATTGGAATGGACGAGGTCCAGAGGGGTGGACGTACGGGAGAAGGGCTGGGGGTAGGTGGAGCGGTGCATCTTGCCCTCAGCGCAATCAATGCACTCAGTGGGGCAAGACCAGGGAAAGGAGTCTGGGTCTAGACCCTTGGCCGGCTGGGTGTGGAGCATGCTATGGACCGCAGCACAGTGCACGTGGCAAAGGTAGCGGTGCAAAAGACGGGTGTGGTGCGGGGACCGGGTGCTGGTGACAAAGACATGGTCCGGCAGGGCAAACGGGGAGGGGATGGGGGGATGGCAGGACAGACGAGGTACGTGCCACAGGCTGTCATAGGCGGTGGCATGCAGAATGACAAGACCGAACAGGCGTAACGATATAGTGCCAACGCCATGCGAGTGTAAAACGTCCATTCTCATGTGGTCAAGGGCAGTAATGGACAGAAGGCTGAGCTTTAGACCTGGGACGACGAGGACGTTGGCAAAAAAAACATCAATGGCAGGACCACAAAAACGAACGTTGCCGATACCGCGGACAGGTAACACCTGTCTAGTGCTCGTCCGGACACTAGACACATCGCCAACGGGACCAAGCACACTAAAGGCCTTGCCAGAGGCGATCATGTGATGCATGGCACCTAAGTTGATGATTCAGGTCTCAGCGCGGTCCTGGACCGGAGTCGCCGAATCACTAACAGTCACATGGCATCAAGCAAGGGACGCAAATGCAATGGACGATGGTGCGAACCGAGACTTCCAATCATCAAGCCACGGAACATCCTCATAGAGAGGGGTACAGGGCACTTGAGACGACGGGGCGGATGAGGAAATAGGACATGATCGCAACTCAGTCTCAGTCATGCAAGGCAGAGCAGACGAGTAGGAGGTAACGAAACTCGCACTTCCCTCGAGGGGAGGCCGAGCCAGGCCGAGATGGAGTGCGATGAACTGCTCCAACTGATGCTCATGGGTGGACAGTCCAGGATTGTAGAAGAAGTACGGAGTGACTGCGCCGGAGCCTGGATAGAAGGGCTGCACCAGAGATGGAAACTGAGGTGCCAATGGATGCAGATGATGTTGCTGCGAAGCTAGTAACAAAGGGACCAACGGGGCTGTGGGAGGAGTGCTGCTGTTGGACGGGGTGGAGGCGTCAAGGCCGACGACAGTGACAGCGGCAAAGGCAAGACGGCGCTCACGCTGGCGATGCATGGTGGCAATGCCGCGTGCCTTGTCCTTCGGTAACAAGCAAGGGTACAACCCGTGTATTGGCTGGCCACAATTGTGGCAGACCGAGCCAACAGCACTAGACCCAGTCGACTACGACTACTGTTGTTGTTGAGGGCCCTTGCCCTTCTTGTCCTTGGGCTTCTTCTTCGCCGACGATGAGGAGCTGGTGGATGTAGCTGCTATGGGGGAAGGATTGGCCACGGAGGCGACTGCAGGGGAGGCGAGGGCCTCTGTGCGTTGGATGCGGGACTCCAAATGAGCTTCTTCAATCATGAGGAAGAGCTCCTATGCCTAGGGCATGAGGGTACAAAGGGCCGCCATAATGGAAAGGACATCCTAGGAGTAGTGGACAAAGACGTCGGCGTTCGCGGTGGTGGCACCACGCTTGATGGTGAGGAGCGCAACCCGAGGGGGTGGAGCAGAGGTGCTGAGGTGACGGAGGATGTCCTCAGCCCGCTGCCAATAGGAGGTGACCGTCTTTGTCTCCCCCATGTGCAAGGAGTTGAACTCCCGCAGCATGCGGCTGGTCGCAGCCTTGCTGGATAGGCGATGGGGAAAAGTGAGGATGTGCCATGCGACACCAGGATCTGGGGTTCCGCCAGCAGTGAAGTCGCCGAGGAAGGGCTCGAGGGCCAGGCGTGAAGCCGGAGGAGCAACTTGGACAAGGGCACGTACGGTGCGACCAGCATCATACAGCTGGTCGGCCTGAGAGGAGTCGTACAGAAGGGTGTACCAGGCCCACAAGCCCTCACCCTGTGCCCAAATGCAGAAACTGAGTTCCCAACTCTGGAACTGCAGATCGGCCTGAAGCGGCGGGGGCGGGGTCTCAAAGCCTTTTGGCTTTCGGCCGACACCCAGAGTAGGGCCAAGGACTGAAGTCACTTTCTGCCGCTGGCACTGAGTCTGGTGCTGAGCCGAGTAATGTGTAGCAACAGACACATCAGGGCTGGCATACCGAGGGAGACAGCAAGGCGGCAGGGTACTCGTGTGATTTTGTGACGCCAACGGCTGCAATGCTGCAAGTTGCTGCGTCAGTGCGGCAAGCTGTTGCTAGATGGTGGTTAGGGGGTCAGAGGCACCGGGGACGAAGCCTACAGACTATCACTGGTGCTGTTATTGATGTTGATGCTACTACAGTTGTTGCTACTACTACAACTGCTACAGCTGCTGCAAGAAAGGGGGGCTGGGTGTCCCCCCAATAGTGGAAGCCCCCTCCCCACTAGGGTTGTTAGCCATGGTGGGTTTTGGTGCTCCCCCTTTTCTTTGTTTCTTTATTGTGTTGCTCATGTCAGTAGTGACGTCACCCTAAGGTGGCTGACGGTAGTTGCTGCTGCTGTGTTTTTGCAGGGTGGCTACTATAGATTTTTTGCCCCTGTTTTTCTAGAAACATTGTTGATGACGTCAGTGCAGACCTCACCTGACGATTGCTGACATCAGTAGTGGCTGGTGCCGGGGCCCTTGCAATGGCAGCTGTAGGGAAACTACTGTTGCTGCTCCAGCCACTGCTATTGCTGTTGCTACTACTGTCGCTGCTAGTCTGTTGTTGCAACAACTACCGCGGTTGCTGCTGCTATTGCAATTATTGGTGCAACAGCGGCTGCTGTTACTGCACGTGCTTCTACTATGGATGCTACGGCTACTACTGTTGTTGCGGCTGCTGTTGCGACTGCGGTTGCAGCAGCTGCTGTTGTTGGTACTGTTGTTGCTGTTGCTATTATTTGTGATACTACTGGTGCTACTGCTGTTAAGCTGTTATGTGCTGCTGTGACAGCTATCGCTGCAACATCGGCTATGGGAGTAGCTGGAGCCGCTACGCAGCCGCTGGCGGAGTGGTGGATTTTCTTTTCTCTTCATTTGTCACAGCGACCTCGGTGTTTGGTATGAGAAGTGAGCTGCAAACAGCGAGCTCACTGCTCGTTGCTTGCAGTTTGCTGCTTGCTACGAGTAACAAGCTTGTTGCTTACAACTCGCTGCTCATGGCGAGCACCAGGTTGCGAGCAGCTGCAGCTGCTACTACTGGTGACTGCTGCTCCAACGGTTGCTACTGGCTGCTGTTGCTACTGACTACTGTTGCTACTGTCGGCTACTACTCGCTGTTGTTGCTGTTGCTACAGCCAGCTGCTCTTTCTACTTGCTGATGTTGCTGCTGAAGGTTGTTGTTGCTGCTGCTCGTTGCTCTAGCTGCTGCTCGCTACCGCTGCTGCTATTGTTGTGAGCTCCTGTTGCTGGCTGTTGCTGCTGCGGGCTGCTATTGCTGCGAGCTGCTATTGCTGCGAGCTGCCGTGAGCTACTATTGCTGCCCACTGCTACTGGTGCACGCAGCCGCTGCTGGTCGCTTCTGCCACTGCTCGCTGCTCGAGCAAGCTGCTGTTGCTACTGTGGGCTGTCATTGTCAGTCACTACACCTGGATGATGTTGCCGCATGCATCGTCGTCGCAATGCATGTTGTCATTGGCCGCTCACCTCCTCACGTCACACGTGGGGGTTACTACTTACGCAAAACATCTGGCAGCATTTCCCTTGGCCCAGTGGCCATGGGAAAAACTTTGACGCCGGCACCAGGCGGATCAATGCTGCCAGAAAAGATGGCGCAGCATTTCTCCTGCACTGGCGTGTATGGGGGTCTGCCGGCGTTGTCTGGCACCTGTATGCTAGTCTTCTGCTAATGCTGCTACACTTTGGCTCTGATACCAAGCTGGAAATGCTAGGCAGCAGGTTGGGGCAGCAACATTGTTGATGCAGTGTACGAGCTTCCATGCTCGTTGCTTACTTTGTTGCCCCCTTAGTCTGCCACTCTAGAGTCCAAGTGTGGATGCTCTCGGTTTTTTACTCAAATACGTGCACACCAGTGTTAGCGCCAAAAAGCAGCTGAAAACTGGAAGTGACTGATTACAAATGAAGAATGAACAAAATCGGATACTCCTCCAAGATGCGAAAAAACCAACAAGCTCTACACAACTGCGGGGGAGCTAGAACTTGGAGGGGTCTCCCATTGTAGCTCATTCTTCATTCCTAATCAGTCACTTCCAATTTTCAGCTGCAATCTGGCGCTAACATAGGTGCGTACATTTCTGAGTAACAAACCCAGAGCACTCAAACATAGACTCTAGATGGGTAGATCAAGGGGACAGTAGACTAAGAAACCAGCGAAGCCCGCACATTGCATCAACAACGCTACTGCCCCAACCTGCATTTAAGCATAGTTTCCAACTTCCTCCCTCACCCCCTCCCTCCCTCACCCCCTCCCTTGCTCGACCCTTCCCTCAACTTTCCCCTTCCTCCCTTGCCCCCTCCCTCCCTCA
>SZWC01026766.1:9543-27176 GCA_023375785.1 Penium margaritaceum
ACACTTGATCAAGGCTCACAAGCAGTGGCATTTTATAGCCACTGATCTAAGCTTTCCAGAACACCAAAGCATGCCAGATTTGGAGCTTCCTAGCAGATTCTATGGCTTCTAGAGTGCTCCTTGGTAGGCTGTCCTTTTCCCACCTAGGAAGGCATCCCTTCCCTCCTCTAGAAGCTTCTGCCCCTTCCTAGATTCCTCAGCTTGCTTCTAGTAGGAGAGAAGGTGTCCAGAAGACCAAGACACCTCAAGATGCCTTGTAAGACAAGTCACCCCTTCTAGAAGGTGTGCCACCTTCCTGGACCCTCACCTGGCCTTCTAGAAACTTAAAGAGGAACTCTAGAGGTTGAGCTAGCTTCCTGGCATCTATTTTCCACCTCCCTTGACGGAGGGCAGAATTTCATCTTGTGGGACTTGAACCCGGACCCCTGCCTCTAGAGGTGGACACCATTAACCACTAAGCCACTAAGGCTTGTCTTTTTGGTGTTCCTTTTTGGAGTCACTCCTGCCATGGTGAGGAGCATAATTCCAACACACACACACTCTCTCTCTCTCTCTCTCTCTCTCTCGCTCTCTCTCTCTCTCTCTCACAAACACACACACACACACACATACACACTCGCACACACACACACACACACACACACACTCTCTCTCTCTCTCTCTCTCTCTCTCACACACACACACACACACACATACACACTCACACACACACACACACACACACACACACACACACACAGACGCCTCGACATCGGCCAAGACGAGGGAGCAGTGAGCAAGTTCTGCGCCAACCTGGGTGTGCCACATTGGAAGGTGGTCAATCGAGTACTGTGCTACCTCAACAGTAGCAGCAGCCTTAGCCTCACTTTCAATGGCAACAACAGCCCCATCCTCATCATCCACAGTGACGAAGATTTGGGTGGAGATCTGGACACAAGGAGATCGACTAGTGGTTTTGTGTTTTTGGTTGGAGGAGCAGCAACCAACTGGAGGAGCAAGAAGCACGAGGGCATTGCTCTCTCCTCCATTGAGGTAGAGTACATCTCTTTGAGTGAAGCAGCAAAGAGAGCAGTGTGGCTGCGTAAGCTGCTGGAAAGAATTGGACAGCAGCAGAAAAGTGCAACAACCATCTATTGTGACAACAGGAGTGGCATCGCGCTCACAAAGAACGCAGAGTTACACGCCCACACCAAGCACATCGACCTGTGCTATCACTTTGTCCGCAAGCTCGTGGCAAAGGAGATGGTGCACT
Organism: Penium margaritaceum; assembly: GCA_023375785.1. NCBI lineage: Eukaryota > Viridiplantae > Streptophyta > Zygnematophyceae > Desmidiales > Peniaceae > Penium > Penium margaritaceum. The sequence continues at coordinate 10,796 of SZWC01026766.1, forward strand.
TAAAATTCTGCCCCTCAAGCATGATGCTCGCAGATTTCCTGATAAAGCCACTGGCAGCACATTGCTTTCAGCAGCTGAGCACACAGTGTGGACATGTGTGATTTTTATTCTCGCAAAGTGGGAGAATGATGGATATAGGGTGCCAAAAAGTGACCAAAGTAGGTTGCTTGATAAAAATCATCAGGCACAACAGATGCCTAGAGGATGTCTTCTTGGTTTTGTAGCAGTTTACGGAACTCAATTCAGAGTTTGTTTGATGGAGGTATGGATTCTCAAGGTTTGGTGGCAGTGGGTCTGGTTCAATTGACAACTCTTGTACTACAGCACCAATGACAGCCAGAATTATTTGCCAGGGAGGCTTGGAGTAGCCTTCAAGGTAGAAAGGTTGTAGGAGGACCTTTTGGAAGCTTCAAGAAAGGCCCCCATCAAGATTATTGGTTATGCACATGGCAGGGATGGTAATTGTCTTGTGTGAGAGTGTGACTGCCACTCATCTTGCTAGGCGCGTGTTTGGATATGAACTTTGACAGGGTGGTTCTTACAGCTCCATGCACCAAAAGGAGGGTACCAAGGATTGCTAGAAGTTTGTGCTAATCTACTTTCTCATCCACGAGAAAAAATGCTTCCGTGTTTTTATCTCTGCAATCTCCAGCTTGTCTCTCACATACAATTGGTCCTGCCTAGCGGCTCTTGGTGAGCCTGATCAGCTCTCTGAGAGTTGCATGAGTTTCTATCTTTGGGTATGTCCAAACCCTGGGTGTGTTAGATCAAATCCCACCAGTCTCGAGGGCATCAAGGGGGAGCGACCCCACGTCTTGCTCGCTTGAGCCCATGTCACCTGACACCTACCACCTCACTGTTCTGTCACTCTATTTTCACCCATAGCTTCGGAGTTACATCCGTGGTATCTCTTTGCCCTCTCTCTTACGTGTGCCAGCCTACTGAGCCTCTCTAATGCGGTAGGCCTACCTACAAGTCTTTCAAGTGCATTGTGTGGCATGGTGATGACCATAGCACAACCAACATTTCTGCAAATCAAGGTGTGCTTACTTCATGCACAAAACACATTCCAGTTGAGTATTTTTGTGTCTGGTCTGTGGGAACAGTGGGATGTGGATGTGGTATGGATGAACATGAATCACTGTTGGTTTTCACGCATCTCTCATTCTGCTCTGTTGTGTCCTCCCGGCTTGTGTACATCTGCGTGCAGATGACTGACGGCGAGACACGATGCTGCTGGAGTGTCGTCCGGTAGAGCCGACGCATGTTGAAGCCTACACGCAGTTTGCTAGAGCCTCCTCTCTCCGACGGTCAACGTGCTCAGCTCCGTCGGCAGGCCTCCTTGGCAGTCATGCCGCCGGGGGTCACTGCCACTGTAAATGCTGTCTGCATACTTCTAGTATTGAGTCTGACTGCACCATTGCATCTGCAGCATTAGGTTCTTCTTAGGGTCCAAGTCTCATGTTGATCGGACACTGTTGTTACCGGGAACTAGTGTAGATGCTGCCTGGGTCTAGGCGGCCATAACTCCTCTCTGCTATACTTCTAAATGATTCTGACCATGCGACTACGTTCGCAGAGTTTGTGTTATGGTATGGCCCAGTTTTCAGGCAAAACGGACGAAGCCCGGATTTGGGGCTGTCAGCCCTCTGGCAGGGCTCACTGAGAAAGCCCTGCCAGCCAGAAAATAGGTCATTTTTCTTATTGGCTAGAAAGCTCGAAGCTCTATAGAGCTGGGGGGGAGCTAGAACTTAGAGGGGTCTTCCATTGTCGTTCATTCTCAGTTGCTAATCAGTTCTTTTCAGTTTCCACTGCCTTTCTAGCACTAACTCCTCAGCTCAGAGATTCTCTCTCACAGACTCAAAGAAGCGGAAGGGGGCAACAGTGCAAAGCAACGAATGTGGGGCCATGCCTACTCTAGCAATGCTATAGCCTCAACACGCCCCTCTAGTCTACGTTTCTAGCTTGGGATCAGAGCCAGAGCGCAGCAAAAGCAGCAGATCTGAGCAGTAGCAAGGCGTACAGGTCCTATTCTATGCCAGCAGTCCCAGAAATACGCCCGTGCAGGGGAAACTGTGCCAGATTTTTCCTGGCAGAGTTAGCCCCACCGGGTGGTGTCGTCAAAACGCTCCTCACGCGGGGGGAATGCTGCCAAATTTTTTTTGGCAACGCTAACCCCGCGACGGTGGTAGCATTGGCAGACTCGCGGTCGGCAACGTGATGGGTGATGCGTGATGGCACCGACGCACGCGACAACGGTGCCAGAGACGAGGGGAGTGACCTCTCCCGCCTCCCCTCCCTCTCCTCTACAGCCACAGTAGCAGCAGCCACAGCGCAGATTTGCACTGCAAATCTGCGCTGTAGAGATGTAGCCTCAGCCGCAGCAGAAGTAGAAGCAGCTGCTACGCAACAGCAGCCACTGCTGCGCAGCAGCTGCCACAGGTGCGTAGCAGCCGCTGCAGCATCTGCGCAGCCAACCACGCAGCCTTGCATCATACAGCCGCGCAGCCACACAACTGCTCAGCCACGCAGCCACGCATCCATGCAGCCACACGGCCACGTAGCCACGCAGCCATGCGGCCACGCAGCCACCCAACCACACGGCCACACAGCCACGCAACCATGCATCCACGTAGCCGCGTAGCCACTCAGCCACATAGCCACGCAGCCGCGTAGCCATGTGGCCATGCAGCCACGCAGCCACGTAGCCACACAGCCACACGGCCACGTAACCACGCAGCCTTCCAGCCATGCGACCACGCGGCCACGCAGCCACGCAGCCGCATAGCTGCTAAGCAGCCACGCAGCTGCACAGCCATGCAACCACACATCCATGCAGCCACGCCGCCACACATCCATGCAGCCACGCATCCATGCAGCCACGCAGCCATGTAGCCGATGCAGTGACATCAGCCGCTGCTGACATCACTGATGACGTCAGCCTCCATGCAGATGTCACTACTGAAGTCAACAACAAGTTGAACAAAAAAACGAAAAAAAACAAACAAAAACAAAAAAAAATAAAAGAAAACTAGGGACAACCATGGCTGAAAGTGGGGAGGGGTCCTCCTCTGCTGGAGGACCCATTGGCCCCCCCTTTCTACATTAAATGCACCACATACAACAAGAGCAATAGCAGTAGCAGCAGCAGCAGCAGCAGCCACAGCTACAGTAGCAACATCAACCTCCGCTACAACATCAGCAGCAGTGGCAAATGCAACCGCTGCAGCAGCAGTAACCTCCACTGTAGCATCGGCAACAGTAGCAGCAGCCGCTACTGTAGCAGCAGCAAAAACCGTAGCAACAGTAGCAGCAGAAATAGTAACCGCAGCATGAAATGCAACTGCAACAACAGCAGCAACCACCGCCATTGCAACAGCAGCAGCCGTAGCACCAAATGTAACCATTGTAGTAGCAACAACCACCGCTCTAGCATAAGTAGCGGTAGCAGAAAAACACTAGCCGTAGCAGCAGAAGCAGCAGAAGCTATAGCAGCAGCAGCAGCAACAGCCACAGCAGAAAATGCAATTGCAACATTGGTAGCAGCAGCCATCGCCGTTGCAACAACAGCAGCTGCAACGGCAAATGCAACCATTGCAACAGCAGCAACCTCCGCTCTAGCATATGCAGTAGCAGCAGCAACAACAGCCACAAAAGCACCAACATCCGGCAGGCCATGCTGGCTCGACATACCCGCTGGCCACCATTTGTTAGCAGCTTGCAATGGTGACGCAACAGCTAGCAACACTGCAACCAATGACACCACAAAGCCAGCCTCCGCTGCTGCAGTAGCAACGGTAGTAGTCTCTACTGCAGCGGCAATAGCAGTAGTAGTATCCGTCGAGCAAAACTAGCATCCCGCCCCTTGTTTCCACCCGGGCATGCGAGTCCCGCAATCTCCTCTGCCATACATTACTTGGCAAAGTGGCACACCCAGCGCCAGCGGCAGACTGTGTCCTCAGTCCTAGGCCCCACTATGTATGCTCACCATAGGCCAAAGGACTTTGAAACCTCGCCCCCACTGCTCCACGCTGGTAAGCAATTTCGGAGCTAGGAGCTCAACCTTCGCATCTGGGCGTAGGGTGAGGGCCTATGGCCGTACTACAACCAACCTTTCGACTCCGCCCAGGTCGACGAGGTGTATGATGCCGGTCGCGCCGTACATGTCCTTGTCCTCTTCGCCCCTCAAGCTGCACATCTTCCTCTCGAGCTATATCTTGGCGAATTCGCCACTGGCGGCCTCCTCAACCCCGCAACAGCATGGCACATCTTCACGCGCCCTCATCGACTTTCCACCGAGGCCGAGACTAGCCGTCTGCTCTGGGAGTTAAATTCCCTCCACATGGGGGAGGCAGAGATGGTCACCTCCTATTGGCAGTGGACGGGGGACATCCTTCATCCCCTCGGAGATGCTGCACCACCTCCTCTATCCGCGCTTCTGACCATCAAGCGCGGTGCCATCGACGCCTTTGCTGGCGTCTTTGTGCACTACTCTCAGGATGTCCTTACCGCAATGGCAGCCCAAGGCACCCTCATGCCCCGGGCATACGAGCTCTTCCCTACGGATTGAGGAGGTACATCAGGAGTCCCGCATCTAGCGCATCGAGGCCTTTGACTCTCCTGGAGTCGCCATTGTAGCAGTTGCCGCTCCTAGAACAGCAACGTCTTCCGGTACCCCATCATCAGGCAAGAAGAAGCGCACGCGCAAGAAGGGCAAGGGCCAACAGCAGCAATTGAAAGGATCCGGTGGTGGCGGCTATGTCTATCACAACCTTGGCCAGCCAGGATATGGGTGGTACACCTGTCCGCTACCGACAGTCGAGGCGTGCCTTATTGCCACCTTGCATCGCCAGTGTGAACGCCGTCTAGCCACCGCTGCCATCACGGTTGATGCATCCTTCTCGCCGGGTAGCTTCATACCTCCAACAGTCGCCCCCTCCCTGCTGTCGACAGCGCCACCGCAGCTTCATCCGTAGCATTTGGTGCCCGCCCTTCCACTCATGGTGCATCCTTCCTCCCTCCCTGGCTCCAGCGCCGTCACACCACAGTCCGTCTATTTTGTCGGACCCTCCACCTGTGAGTGTCAGTTGGAACAGTTCATCACGCTCTAGCTCGGACTGCCTCACCCTCCTCCCCAGGGAAGTGCAAGTGGCATCGTCGCTAGTTCTCTTGCCCTACCCTGCATGACATAGTCTGAGCTACGGTTGTGCCCTACATCTTTGTCCATCCATTCCTTTCCCTCCCTTCTTGCTTTGCTTTGTGATAATTCCGCCTGGGTAGTTGACTGGAAGTCTCAGTTTGCTCCCTCGTCTACCGCACCCGCGTCCCTCGCCCACTCTCTTATGTCTGTTAGTGATCTGGCAACGCCCGTCCAAGATGCGGCTGAGACCTCGATCATCGACTCCAGGGCCACCCATCACATGACGGCTTTGCGTAAGGCCTTCAGTGTTCTTGGTCCCGTTGCCAATGTATCTGGTGTTTGGACAGGTTTTGGTCAAGTCTTACCCATTCGCGGTGTCGGTGTTGTTCGTTTTTGTGGACCCCCTGGGGATGTCTTTGTGACCAATGTCCTCTTCATCCATGGTCTTGAGCTCAACCTCCTATCCGTCACTACCCTTTTCCGCATGAGCATGGACGTCTTGCACTCACGTGGTGTTGGCACTGTGCTGTTGCGTCTGCCCAGTCGTGTTATCTTGCTTGCCACTGCCCGTGAAAACCTATGGCACGTACCGCGCTTGTCCGCTCTATTCTCCATCCCCTCCCCATCAACCAGTACCGGCCATGTGTTAGTCACCAGCTTGCTCTCTTCGCAGCACACACATCTCTTGCACCGCCGCATCTGCCACGTTAACTCTGCCGCTATTGATAGCATGCTTTACATGCAACCAACCAAGGGCCTTGATCCAAACTCCTTTCCTTTGCCGTGTCCCACTGAGCGCATTGATTGCTCTCAAGGGAAGGTGCACCGGTCCACCTATCCCCTTTCCTCCTCTCGTGTGTCCGTCCCTCTGGACTTGGTCTATTCTGATGTCATGGGTCCCCTTCCGACGGAGTCCGTCGGCAAGCACGGAAGCTATCACCTGACTCTCACTGACGACTACTCCTGCTAGGACTGAGTCTTTTGTATTCGGCAAAAGAGCAATGACGTCCCCACCATTAGGAACTGGCTTGTCCGTGCTTAGCGCTAGTGTGGTCGCCCTCTGCGCCGCTTCCACTCTCATCCCAGTGGTGAGTTTATGGGGAGACCACACTCTTGCATCCCGTGGCATCCATCATGAGACATCGGCGCCTTAGACGCCTGCCTAGAACGGCATCTCCGAGCGATAGAACAGCACCATGGCCGACACAGTCTGCATCATGCGAGTCGAGTTTGGTCTCTCCGATGGCTTCAACTTCAAAGCCATGACCTACATGACGTGGGTCTGGAACCGGATCCCCCATGAACCCCTTCCCCCTAAGTCCACACCATACCAACACTGGTGTGGCGAGCGAGTCAAACTCCAACCGGCTCGTATGTTGTGTGGCCATCGTATGGTTGCCTGTCCCACACCAAAGCGGCAAGCTTGAGCATCGCGGATGTCCCTGCACATTTCTTGATGTCGCGTGGCAGTCGAAGGCCTGGATCTTCTAGGATCGCTCCCGGTGCTACATCATCAAGTCTCGGGATGCCCTCTTCCTTCATGATCTGTTTCCCCATGACCTCGTTTGCTTCGGCACGTCGATATCCCTCCCATCGTGTGGGAGAGTGGTGGATCCGTCCTCTGTCTAGCCGCTTCCGGACGTTACATCATCTGCGCCCGCTCGTCCTCCCAAGCCGGCCGCCCCATCTGTGTCTGCCAGCCCTTCCGGGCCAGCCGCCCCGTCCGTGTCCGCCAGCCCCTCCGGGCCGCCTACCCCGTCTGAGTCCTCCAGCCCCTCCGGGCCAGCTGCCCCGTCCGTGTCCGGCAGCCCCTCCAGGCCGGCTGCCCCGTCCATGTTTCTCAGCCTCTCCGGGCCGGCCGCCCCGTCCATGTCTGCCAGCCCCTCCAGGTGGGCTGCCCCGTCCGTGTCCGCCAGCCCCTTCGGGCCAGCCGCCACGTCCGTGTCTGCAAGCCCCTCCAAGCCGGCCGCCCAGTCCGTGTCCGCCCGCCCCTCCAGGCCGGTCGCCCCACACGTGTACGCCAGCCCCTCCAAGCCGGCTGCCCCGTCAATGTCCACAAGCCCCTCCAGGCCAGCCGCCACGTCTGTGTCCGCCAGCCCCTCCAGGCCGGCCACCCCGTCCATGTCCGCTAGCCCCTCCGGGCCGGCCGCCCCGTCCGTGTCCGCCTGTCCCTCCGGGTTGGCTGCCACGTCCATGCTTGCACGCTACACATGCGGCCCAAGCGGGAGCCTCCGACCTAGGTCGACATTGAGCACACAGGCCATAGCCTTGCGTCCTCTCGTGCCATGACCCCCTGTCACTCCGTGAGGCTCCTTCCCTCCCAGCAGACCCACTCCCACAATCATGAGTGGGGACCCCGGTACCAAGGCCCTAGGCTTGGCCACACTGGCACTCATTACTGACCTACACCCGTGGTCGGCTTTGGGCTATGCCAGGTTCCATTAGGAGCACCAACATGTTGTCATAGCTACGCTCACACGTATGCCACATGGGACGCGAGATGCATATGCCCTCACTGTCCACCTCATTGAACGCCCAGAGGACCCAACCACCCTACGTGAGGCTCAAGCGTCTTTCGACACTGCACACTATGAGGTTGCATGCACCGACGAGCTTGCCGCCATTCGGCAACATCAGGTCTATGAGCTTATCGACCTTCCCCCCGGCCGAAAGGACATCGACGCCAAGTGGATCCTCCAGCAAAAGTAGAAGCCAGATGGATCCCTGGACAAGTGCAATGCCCGTCTTACGGCCAAGGGGTTAGCTCAGGTTCCTGCGATCGCCTATGACCAGATCTTTGCCCAGGTCGATCGGTTATCCACTAGCCGGGCGTTGTTCAACTTCGTTTCCCAGCACGGGTGGGAGCTGCACCTGATGAACGTGACTAACGCCTTTCTCCATGTTTCATTGGAAGGCGAGGAGCTCTACATGGTGCAGCCTCTAGGCTTTGATGATGGCTTCGGCAAGATTTGGAAGCTGTGAAATGCCCTCTATAGCCCAAAGCAGTCACCACGATGATGGAATCAGGAGATGAGTCATACGCTTCTAAGCAGCGGCCTCCTTTACAGCACTACAGACCCCGCACTGTTCATAAGCCCGTAAGGCCAGCCCTTTATCGCTGTCCTCGTCTATGTCGACGACCTGCTCATCGCGTCGCCGGATGCAGCTCCCATCCAGAGGGACAAGGACCTGCTACACGCCGCTGACCAGATGAAGGACCTCGGGTCAGCACGAGTACGAGCACGAGCTCGAGCATGATCACTCCATGGGTGTCCTACACGTCCATCGGGCCGCCTATGTCTAGACCTTGTCCAGGAGCTTTGCCAAGGACCTGTCCCTTGTGCCGAGAGCATCCTCACCCATGTCGCACGATGGTCAAGCCATGCTGAAGAGCTGTGATCCAGCCATGGTGGGGGAGCCAGTAGACGTGACCTTGTATCTACCTGTCATAGGGTTATTGATGTTCCTGACGACGAGGGCGCGTCCTGAAATTGCGTTCACCCTCAACCTCCTCGCCCACTTCTCTCAGGAGCCACATCACCACCACTTTGAGGCCGCAATCCGAGTACTGCGCTATGTCATCTCGACCCCACGGCAACGCCTCATGTTCCATCGACAACCGTCCCTTGTTGCCGAGGGCTACACTGACAGTGACTGGGCCGGTAGTCCGGACGGTAAGAGTCGTATTGGCTGTATCTTTCTTGTTGGCAGCACGGCTGTGTCCTGGCGTAATGGCAAGCAAGGTTGCATTGCACGCAATACTACTGAGGCTAACTATGTGGCCCTTGGTTTTGGCACATATACGAGCGTGTGGCTACGTGGCCTGTTGTCCGAGCAGCGTCAATCAGTCACGTCCATCACATTACACTATGACAATGAGAGTGCCATGGCCATTGCTAAAAATGATGGCATGCATCACACACGCACAAAGCACATCAATGTCGAGTATCACTATGTGCGCTCACTATTGCATGACGGCAGCATCAGCATTGTGTGGGTTGAGACAGCATGGCAGTTGGCTGACTTCTTGATCAAGGCACTGAAACGTGATTTGTTCAATAAGGTTGTGAGTGCGGTCGGTATGCTTTCGTGAGTTCCTTTCTCTCTCTACCCATGCTCGCTTTGTCTCTGTGCTCTTTGCCCGTCCATGTGCAACGTGCCTGTGAGTCAAGGGGGAGTGTTGGTTTTCACGCATCTCTCATTGTGCTCTGTTGTGTCCTCCCAGCTTGTGTCCATCCGCGTGCAGATAACTGACAGCAATTCACGACGCTGCTGGAGTGTCATCCGGTGGATCCTACGTACGCTGAGGCCTACACGTAGTTTGCTGGAGCCTCCTCTCTCCAACAGTCAGTTTGTTCAGCTCCATCAACAGGTCTCCTCGACAGTCATGCCGCCGGCGGTAACTGCCACTGTAGATGCTGTCTCCAAGCATCCAATGCTGGGTACCATTGCGTCTGCCGCATTATGTTCTGCTTACGGTCCAAGTTTCATGTTGATCGGGCATTATTGTTACCGGGGACTAGTGTAGACACTGCCTGGGTCTAGGTGGCCATAACTCCTCTCTGCTATTGTTGTAGATGATTGTGATCACACGACTGCATTCAAAGCACTGGCATTATGGTATCGTCCAGTGTTCAGGCAAAGCGGACGATGCTGGGTTTGGGGCTGTCGGCCGTCGGGCATGGCTCAACGAGAAAACCCTGCCAGCCAGGTAGGTCATTTTTTTGAATGGCTAGAAAGTTGAATAACAAGCTCTACAGAGCTGGGAGGGAGCTAAAACTTGGAGGGGTCTCCCATTGTTGTTCATTCTCAGTTGCTACTCAGTTTTTTTCAGTTTCCACTGCCTTTCTGGCGCTAACTCCTTAGCGCGCAGTTTCTCTCTCACAGACTCAGAGCAACGGAAGGGGGCAGTAATGCAAAGCAACGAGCGTTGAGCCATGCCTACTCTATCGATGTTGTAGCCTCAACACACTGCTCTAGTCTAGATTTGTAGCTCGCCAACTTCTTCACAAAGGCATTGTGTGGTGCTTAGGTTGAATGCTCGATGGTGCTTAGCTCGATGTTGATCTCTCAGTGTCATTTCATGCAGGGTGATTAGGTTTCATCAAGTGTGCGGAGTGTGTGTCACGTAATCGTCTTGCACTCATTCTTCATTCGTCTTCCTATCTCGTGTAGCGCCCATCAACACCATGTGTGCACGAACACACTTGCCATGGGGTTATGGGAGAGCTTTGTGAAATAACACTTTTTTTTCAAAGTAACCCCATGTTTGTTCATGCACACGCAAAACCATGGAAGGAACGGGTGTGGTGTCAGATGGAGGGTGGTGAACGACAAGATGATGGAAAACTGGCTGACAGAGTTGGATTGTTAACCACAACCTCAGTCAAGATGTACAATAGGCTGGATTTAACAGGTAAAACGCTCAAGCCAGAATTGATAAAACTCAAACGTAGGATATTTACTGGTAGCACAGTCATAGTAGTTTTGGAGAATGTGTGGTCCTAATCAACCCTGTCAGCATTGAGCGAGCGAGCCCATTTGCAGCTCAAAAGCTCGTTGGTTGCTGACAGGAATCGTGTGTTGTCCCACGAGTCTAATTGTTCTGTTCGCTTGCCACTTTCATCACGTTTGCCTCCCTCAACCTGCCATCCAATTGCAATCCCCCTCTTCCCCCAAAAAGTGTACACTGTGTGTGGAATGAACTGTAAGGGGAGTTCTAATAGAATCAGAGCACATTTCACAATTGAGTGCTCCTGCATGGATGTCCTTCCGCACCCAGAATTGATGCTGATTCTGTCAAAGTTCGCGGAAGCCTCATTTCTGATTCTGCTACGCTTCACGTGGTGCTTGTGTCATGAATGATCCTAGAGAAAGGGGTGGGTAGATTCTTCATGTCCTCGCAATAGGAAGAGGAGATGGGTAATTGTTTTGTGCGAGGTGTACATATGAGAGTCACTCCTCACATTCCAACTGTGGATGTGCCAATCCTCCATATTCCCAATCAAAGCTCAATGCCCTAGTCGTTTTCCCTCGTACTTAAACAGCTTTCCCTTTTTCTTCAAACTCTGTGCAGTATGTCAAACAACCCCTCCTGCCAACACATCGACTCGGATGTCCATATTACAGAACCAGGGCTGCAATACCGCGGTATTGAGTACTCCGGTACTCGAGTACCGCGGTTCCACAGTACCACAGTGCAAAGACCGTGGTATCATGATTTTGTGGCAGCTCATTACCGGTACCGGTGCCAGCACCGTGTTACCGACGGTATTGGTTTAAAATACAGCGGTATTATACAAGTACCGTGGTACATGGTATACCAATGTATAAAACACACATTTTACCACGGTACTAGAATGTGTACCACGGTACTGAACGCCCTAGTGTTTTTCTAAGACCAAAAATGAATTCTAAGCTTAAAAAATGACATGGATAGATGTCATGAACTTGGAACTCAAGTTTATACACTCACAAAGAAAGGATACACCTGTACATGATATTCACTTGTGATATGGAGATTTCTAGTTCGAGTAGAAGTTAAAGGACAAAAAATGAGGGAATTGGAGGAGGGTGAAGTTATGAAGAGATACTCTAGTTGAATACCATAGTCTCTTGTGTTCGCTGAGGTTTTAGAGCTCAACAGGACACTTGAATTTGACTATAATTTTCAGCCTTGGAATTTTGGACCTGTTTGTCCAAAAGCCCTGCTATTCTCTAGTGTCTTGTTTTGGTCAAACGTCCATCTTCTTGGTCTGTCCCTAGGACCTCGCTTTTTTAAGTTTGAACTTTCGAATGTTGAGGACGAAGTCGTATGTCGCAGCTCCCTTTGCACGTAGATTCGCACGTAGATTTTCTGTCCGTCGCTAGCACCCGAATGCACACTCATCCGCAGTACTACGTTGACTTAGGTTTAGCGCATTACCATTACTTGCCAAATTTCTTTTTCTTTCACTTTCTCACTACCGCATCACTGTACCGCGGTATGGTACCGCAGTACAGAGGGGTACCCTGCCAGGTCTGTACCGACACCATACCAGTACTGTGAAAAAAAAAAACCATATCACAGCACTACAATACCGCGGTACAAAGACATGGTATACCGTGATACCAGTAATACCGGCATCAGCATACAGCACTTTTGATTCCTGCCATCACTTCCTATTGCATACACCGACCGTGAAGAGTGTCACATTTGGCTTGAAACTAGTAAGGGCTAGGCCTTAACCCATAGTACAGTTACAGAATTTGTGTCCCCACTACCAACCTATGGTTCTTTCAAATTCGAAGCACAAGTAGAGCCCAGCCATAAATCAATCATAGTCAGGGTTACAGGCCATGAGTAATGAGTGCTATCTGAACAGAGCTCTGGTCGGGACATGGTGAGTGGGCCTGTTCGTAGAAAGTGAACATGCTGCACACGTTGTTGGCTGGCCTCCACCGGTGACGACACTTGCTCGGGCACATCAGTGCTCCCCTGTCTGGGAAACGATGAACGACGGGTTCCAACTTGCACTACCCGTATACCTTCGCCCGTCCTTTCAATCTGATGGCTTCCTGAGTTTTTGATGGAGATGTTTGGTGTGAGAAAAACCCTTTCTGCTGCCTCCTCGAATGCCAACCCCCGGACGTTATTGCTCTGGTGCAGGTATTTGGAAGGCTTAATGTCCTCCCGTGCGGCCCATGGACCAAACATAATCACTCTGCCCATGTCACCTCCGCGCACTAGAGGCCTCAACTCTTGCTCAAACCGACCCCTCAGAGCTGCCTCGTACTCTGTTGAAGAGGCAAAAGAGCGCACTTCGTGCAGTTGAGACCCGACAGCAATATAGTCAAATGCTTCCAGATAAGTGACATTGTGGTGGCTGTTGCCATGACCACTGTCACCAACACCATCAACATCACCGCCACCATCACCAACTCCACTACCTTTGCCGTTGCCATGGCCAGTAACCTCCCCTCCAGCAGTTCTCCCCACTCTCTTTACATTGTTGGATGCTTCAGGCCATTGTCATTTTCCACCTCCAGCAGCACCACCAGAATTCAGATCCCTAGCCGGAAAAGCAACATTCCCTGCACATTTCCGAGGGTCTGCCATCCATGATCGAGTCACAGCAGGATCACCAGCGCCCATGTACGTGACGTATGTGACATTGAAGTCCACAAGCAAAGAACCGACCTGTCGTCTGATGCGCACAAGCGCGAACCCGTCCATTACAGAGCCACAAAATATCCCCTCCACTCCTGGTCCAATCTTGGACTTCAAGCGGCGCAATGCCACCCCGCCGGGATTCTTGACTGGTTCGTTCAACAAGTTCAGGCCCAAATCTGCCTTAATGGGCTCCGGGAAGTAGAACACATTGCTCCTGCCCGAGCTACCGTACTTACGCAGGAAGGCGTCGCGAGAAGGGTAGCTGAGGAGCATGATGAAAACGCCAAACATGTAGCGCATTTCTGAGTCGCCAAGGAAGAGGATGTTGCGGCCGTTCAGGCACAGAAGCAGCTTTTCATGGGTCAGCCGGTGCGGTACGCATGGCAAGGGATGCCACACGTCCGCCTCCCAGAAGCCCTCGCCCCGGGACCGGTCTAGTATGTCAAGGGTGCAATGTGGCAGCTCTTTTCTGTACGTGTACGGCATCGGCCCCTCCACTTTAGTAGGGCCTGGCAGGTGCGCCGGCCTCGCCCTGACTGCCGCTGGGCCTGCTGCTGCGGCTACTGCTTCTATTGCTGGCGCGGCTGCGGGCTGAGGTGCAGGCACCACAGATGCCAATGGGGCGATGGTAGCGATCAGGCTAAGGACGACAGGCGAGCCTGTGTACCCACGAGAGTTGGCGGGGTTGAGAGAGGAGGCCACTTCATGCGCGTTGGTGAACAGGAGGCGGATGTCCAGCTTCAGAGTTCCGGCGCGCGGCGGCGTCAAACACACCTCGTTCACCCCGCGGTCAGTCGCAAACGTAACCTGTGCAGCCAGCCGTGTACCAGCTAAGAATCGAGGATCACCCTTGTTCCTACCGCCGCTACCACCAGCAGTAGCAGCAGCCGCAGCAGCAGCGGCGGAAGTAGTGGCTTTTGCTCTTCCTGTGTGCTTTCCTTTAGCAGACGGGTCCTGCGAAGGAAGTAAGCTGGTTCGAAGCGAATAGAAGGCGCGAGAGGGCAGATAGGTGCCAACGCAGGTGAAAAAAGCGCACTGCACGTAGCCATGCTCCTTACCAAGAGCACTTCCTTGCGCAATGACCGCCTCTGTAGGAGCCCTAGCAGCGCCCTCCACTTTGGGCCCCTGAATGTCACCCTGGGAGACGTGAAGGCCTGCAGAATCAGGTGCAGCGCTTACAGCAACTGCATCATGGCTAGAATCTGGCGGGCAGTCGAAGTGGCGGCCAGCCTTGTCAAGAGCCACCAGCCCAAAGCACAGGCGCTCTTGAACCCTCCCAATAAGACTCTCAGCCCTCCCGCCGCTTGCCTGCTGCAGCCGCACATTGCCAAACTCCGCTCTTTCAGGGCACGTGCCAGAAGCAGCGGCGGAGGCATCGGCGGCGGTGGAGGCGGTGGAAGCTGCTGAGGCTGTGGACAAGGATGGTTGCAGCGGAGTCGGTCGGCCAGGGGGCGCGAACGCCGTCGAGGTAACAACGCTGAGGTCGTCGTCTGGCCCAGCAGCAATAGCTTCGACCACGGAATCGTTGGACCTCGGACTTGGTGCTTGTGTCCAGCCACCAAGCAGTGTCTCACCCCTCCGGTGCGCTGTGGAGAACAGCACATCGAGCAACTGCAGCTCGTGTAGGGTCATGGCTAGCAGCAAGACCGTGGTGACGGCCGCTACTGCTGCCGCAGGCCCGTGGGACGGCTCAGCCATTACGCGGCTCTTCACCTGCCTTCGTCGTGGTGAGGCAGGTTTCACGGACCTCGTTTCTTAGGAGACCTCGTCAGTGTGTGAAATGCAGGGCAGCTCTACGTGAACCTGAGATTCCTAGGGTCCTAGGGTCATAGGATCCTACTGCGTGGTTCCGGAAACGGTTTTTGGGTTACATAGTAACCCATTGTTTTCATTTGGGTATCCCAACAAAAAACTGTTAGAAAAATAACCCAAAAGAAAATGAAATTTTAAATCGCACTAAAACAGGTAAATCTACAGTAATTGCATTATTATAACATCAATTTAAAGGAATTCCAAAGACATGTGATCTTAATAGAATGCCCAATTTGTGCAATTTTCAAATGGGCTTATCCTTGCACCATTAGGGCAAGTTTTGTGCCATAACCTCTTATCCATCACTACTTATCAAAAAACCATTCTTCATAATCTCACAGTATGCTACTATCAACAACTGAAACCAAATGCAAGAAATTTCTTTGATACACATTATAGGTGAATACTATAAGTGGTTTCCTCTGTATTACCATGTACCCTTTCACTAAAAATTCATAGAACAAAGAATTCTATTCCGAAAATAACAAGTCCCCCAATCCATGAACATATGAGACACCAACTCCAAGGTGTCCAGGCATGCACAAAGGCACGGCTAGTCCTCAAAAGTTGGGCACACATGGACATGGGTTGTAAAACATGTTATTCTTCGCACGAAAGCTTTGAAAACATTTGTGCAAAGAGATTGGTGAAAAGAACATTTCATAGTTCGTATACACTACGGGAGTGGACCCTTTTTCAGGGAGCCGGACTACCTCGGAGCATATTTTGAACCATGAACGTGCCAGACACCTTTCCTCTCACATAAATGAGAAAAAACAAATGTTATGCCAAACAAACACTTATGCACACACACACATGCACGAACGTAAAAGCAAGCACACACACAAGCACATGCATGCTCACACATGCACATATAATGTTCCTCCCTCTACATAGAGTTCTACCTTCCTCCCTCCTCACTTCCAACCAACCCCCCTTCCGCATACAACTCATTATCACAAGAGCAGAGTATTCTAACACATCATAGACAACGGTCTCGGTCTTCTGTTTTGGGTCTTCACCTTGCACTCTTCAACCCTTGGGCTTCAACACCAAAATCTACAACATTTTTTTTCAGTCTGTGGTCTTCACACTTCAGTCTTTGGTCTTCGATCAGCCGTAATCAGTCCATCTGCATTCTTCAAAAACATCACATCACATGAGAGAACAGAACTCAACATCACTCAACATCACACCATATCCCATTGCATGACAACACATAACACGCCTCGCTTTGCTCCCTTTCGCATAGCATGAAAGAACACTGCATCGGACTG
>SZWC01026768.1:0-10210 GCA_023375785.1 Penium margaritaceum
TGATCTATATTTTTCTACTTGTGATTCATTATCATTCCCTATCGCGTAACACTGGGTATTAGAGTGGATAAGTGCTAGAGGGGCAACCTATGTTTCCACTATTTGTGTGAGTGGCTTCCACCCGTCACGAGCGACGGCCAGGAGAGCAGCGGTACAAGAGAGCGCGACGATATGGCAGGCATCCAGAGGATTCTGAGACGTCTCTAGCATCTGCGACTTGACTGGTGTGACACAGATGCCTGATGCAGACTCAGGTACAGCCGGAGCTCCGATGGGTGGTGACTCCACCCACCAGCAGCTGATAGACAGATGCCACAATGCCTCGGGTGCTTGTCGGGTTGGTCTCTAGTTTTTTTTGCAGACTCTAGAGTTTTCTCGGTGAACTGGCTCTCGAGCCTGATTTGCATGTTTTGCATTTTCTGGCCACCAGTCGATGTCGGACTTGTGCATGTGACTAGTGTTGCGTTCGGCTCAAGATTCTGCATCTCTAGGTTCATACAGGGTTGCACTTGTGTACCTGTGCGCAGAGTTACGGCCGAAACACTGGTTTTAGGCCGGGTTTTAAGACAAACTGACACTATCGCGTGCAGCACCCGCTGTGCGCCGCGTCAGCTATTTATGCTGTGTGCTTGTCAGTTTTTATCTATCTCTGCAATTACATTTAATTTGAGCTTCCGGACACTCTGTACGTGTCCCTGCCCAGACCCTTGTAGTTTCGTGCATGACTTGTGACTGTCATCACACACTGACTCAACGGTGATGCTTGGTTAACTGGCAAGCAGTTAGGAAGGTTCCAAGAAGTTTCTCTTGGTATTAGAGCAAACGAACCACAGCTCATTGTGTTGTGCAGTAGAGACGCAACAATAGCAACAATAGTGAGTGGTTGCATCGGCAGCCACCCATAGTAGTAGCAGCAAATCCTTGAGGGACCCACCACAACTACGTTATAGCGGAGCGGTGGAGGCAGTAGAGACAGCGGCAACAGCTGCAAGCAACAACAGTCGTAGCAGTAGCGGTAGCGGGAAGTACATGCAGTGGGAGCGGCTACCGGCAACAGCCACGCCGAGCAACAGCAACAACACCGGGTGGTAGTAGCAGCAGTGTCTGGCTACCAGCTTGTACACACAAAAGAGAGAGGAGAAGCAGCTTGCAAGAGCAGCTTGCGGCAGCGGCTACGAGCAGTGGCAGAACACAGCGACGGCAGTAGCTTGTAGCAGCGGCAACATCAGTAGCGAGCAGCAACGCAGCAGTAGCGTAACAGCAGCGACGGAGGTTAGTAGCCACAGCAAAAGATGTAACAGTAGCAACAGCAGCTAGTGTTGGAAAATTTTCCCCTCCGCATGCCCAAGTGCGGCGCCGGGAGGCACCGCACTTGGGCATGCGGAGGGACAATTGTTTGCTCGACGAGCCGCCAGAAAGTGTTAACCTCGCTTCGGCGGATCTGGCGACTCGAGTATTGCTCGGATCTTACAATGGAGGACTGCCCCTGAAAGTTGATGAGTTGTTGAATCCGGTGGAAGTTGTTTTGCTGGAATCAGACAAGGATCGAGGGAGATATGGCATTCCAAAGTTGGGGTATGCACAGCGGCTCTGGGAGCCAGCTCCGACTCGAAATCCGGTCGATAATCGACCGGACCGAGTAACAAAAATACCATCTCGAGAAATTGCTCCGATAGACCTGCCGAGGCGTCCGGTGGATGATCCACCTGATCCGGCGGATCATCCACCGGATCCAGTAGTGCAGGTTGTTACTGAGGGACTTAACCAAAAACTTGGCTCGGCGTCCGAAACTCAGTATTACATTTTGTTACTCTAGGACTTAGTCAAAATTCTGACTGCAGGTTCGCGGACAGGTTTTGAACCTCGTCACACCCCATCACCAAACGCGACCCAAAAGTGGGGAGGGTGCGTGGAAACAGTGCAGGAGGCCCCCATACCATGTGCAATGGGATATGCGCCCTGGGAAAGCCGCTTCGCAGGTGAAGGAAGGCGCCACGACGAGTGGTGGCGTCAGGCTTCTGTGGTGGGTGAGACCTGTGCTTCGGCAAGCATAACTTGGGCTACGCTTGGCCGAATCGCGCGTAATTTGGTGCGTTGGAAAGCTCATGACTAGCCCTATTCATGTTGTGAGCATGTGTATGTTAACAAAACTAACGCAAAACGACGTTATTCCCTTCGCAAACTGACTGTCTCTAAATTCCTGCTCACATAGCCTGAGGCGACCAAAAAGCTCACGCTCAGTCTCAGATTCGCCCAAAACAGTAGACGTGAACCAATGAATTCTATCAGACCAACGTCGGGCCCGCATCCACGCGGTTTCCATCCTGACAGCTAGCAGTTGTAGCAGCAACAACGTAGGGTAGTAGCCACAACAATAATTGGAGTAGCAGTAGCAGCGAGCAGCAGGCACAACGGCAGCAGCAGGAGCAGTGGTGGCGGCGGCAAGCACCTGGAACGTACCGCGACAGCTCGACACAAGCGCAATAGCAGAAGTATCAGCCCGCACAGTAAAGGCAGCCGCAGCGTGAGCAGCTACCCCTGTCGCTCGTTAGCAGCACAAAGCTGCCCCTCATCTTTGCGTTGCAAGCGAGCTCGCCCACAGGCGAGCTTGACGAGCTTGCCAAGCGAGCTCTTTCGACGAGGCCGCTTGAGGCAAGAGTCGTGCCAGACAGAGGAAAAAGAAGGAGGACAGGGGGGTCCTCGAGTGGGCATTCAAGAAAGACCTATAGAAGGAGTATCCCACTCGCGCCGAGCGTATGGTGAACCAAAAAGAGGGGGATGTGCCTCCTACTCCCGTTGACTTTGGGAAGTGAGTTTTTCTTCTTTTTTGTTATTTCACCTTTTAGTGTGGCTTGAGGCCACCATTGTCGGCTGACAACGGGAACTGCTGTAGCAGAAGCCACCGCAAGAGTCACAGCAGTAGCAGCAGTAGTGAAGGTGGCTTGAGGCCACAGCCATCGGGTATCGACAACACCCGGTGTAGTTTCATCGGCACCAAAGGAGACTTGAGGTCGCACGTTGCAATAGTTGTGCCATTGCCTCCGTGTGGCAGTAGTGCAACATTGTAACAACACATTATGGCTGAGGTTGTGGCCGTGATTGACGACATCGTATCCCGTATGAGAGACGTTGTTGTATTCGTATCCCTCTCCGTGGTGCTTTGCGCCACCGGGATCGAGTGTGCAGGACTATCATCCATGTTAAGCTCTCGACATGAGCTACAGAGGATGACCGTGGGCGTTGCAAGCGTCGTCATCTGCACATGAGCCTCAGTTGTGGCAGCCGCCATAGGCACAGTCGTTGATGCAACCGTGGCACACACCCCACTTGTCTTCAAGGTTTTTGTCCTACAACTGTCGAGATAGGTAGCATGGCTGGCGCCAGTGCCGACATCACCCTCCTGGGTGGCATCCTCCTTGGGTACGATCCTCTCCACCTCCTCCTTTGGTGGATATGTCACCGAGTGATGCCACAACGCTTCTGTGTGGAGATATGGCCACCCTACACATGGATTTTTGGAACCTCCACCGTATGGTCCAGCAGGTCCTTGACCACGTGACTTCCGAGCGAGCTGCCATCCCGCCGCTAATGTCACCTCCCACTTCATCTCCGTCCTCCTCACGATCCTACATCCCTTCCTCCAATAATGCTAGTATGCCAGATCTCTCTTCTACATCCATTGCCCTCTACTCCGTTGTGGAGGCTGTCGGCATCATACCGACGGACGGATCCTCAGCGCCTGGCCGTACCGCTCGTACGTGCACTCGTGCGCGGCGGCAAGCTGCTCTTCTTGCACATCGCGCGCAGGCAGCACCATTAGATGCAACTGTGGGAGGAGTCACATGCGACGGTACCCCCTCGTCCGCTGTCTTCGGCTTGGTCTGTGGAGTCCCCACGGCTTTTGTCGAGGTGTCAGTCATGGGGGGGATGGTTTGTCCACTGAAGAACGCGGTGGAGCTTGGCATTGGTGAGATTAATGCTGTGGAGCGCATGATGGTTAAGGCGGATGATGCTACATAGCAGGCTCGGATAGCATAGAGTTTGCCGGGTGGAGACGTCCGCCCCGATGGAGACTCTTTGTCAGATGAGGATTGGTCCGATGATCAGTCAAAGTCAGGGATGGAGATGGTGATTGTTGATGCCTTGGCAGATGATATGATGACGGTCGATGCAGGAGTTGCACCCGATGATGTGCGCGCTCCCGCATTAGCTGGTGTGGAGACGGCTGCCATGGTGCCAGAAGGAGCAGCAGGTAGAGCAGGTGATACAGATGCTGATGCTCGGCCCATAGCAAATGCCCTTGTGTTCTGGCAAATAGTGCTGGGTAGCCCGAGCAGGTGATGGACCGCCAGGACGAGGCAGATTTCTTATATGAAGACCAGTTGTCCAATGTCGAGTGGTCAAACGCAGGGTCGGAGGCGAACGTAGAGGCCTAGTGCGCTACCGTATTTGTAGTAGCCACGACGCGAGCACGAGATGGCCCCTCGGTGACAGCAGACGTCCGCATGTGCAACATACCGACAGTAGCATATGAGCTTGCACCAATCACCCCTGTAGGTGTGGCTGCCATGTTGGATGCAGAGCGAGCTACGGCCCTCTGATTTATCACTGCCCTGACCGGTGTTGCGGACTCCATGGTGGTTCAGGCAGATGACACAGCTACACATGTCCGAGCAACAGCTCCTATACCCAAGCGCCTGCACTCCACGGTCGTCGAGCAGGAGGCAGTGATGGCCCGAGAGGAGGAGCACGTGCAGAGTCTCATAGTCGAGCTCCGGAATGCTAGTAGCCATTGTTACACTGCGGATGTTCCAGCGCGATGGACTGCCAAGGAGTGGGTGGAGGATGTGCACATGTGTCTAGAGACCGCTACGAGGTCTCTACAGGATGCACGTTGGGGACGGGCAGATGTTCAACAACAGGTGGACGATTGGTTATGCACCAGGGATTGGGAGGAGCCCAAGGACGCTGTGCGGGCTCTTGATGACGACGACAATGTGGCAGGGGAAAATTCATTGAAGGATGCCGATGTCCGGCCAACATTTGATGGTCGAGTGACAGGTGTGTCACCAGCAGCCGGTACCTCCACAGTTGCATCTCCTACAGATGTCGACGTGTTGTCTGGTGTTGACGCCCTGCCTGTAGCTAGTGACCAGGCGGCACTTGACCCGACGATTGACGTGGAGGACGCTAACTTGTGCGGCAAGCAGGCTCATCTACACTCCTTCCTACATGATGAGGCGACGAGGCTGCAGGAGGCTGTGGCTCGTGCCGATGTGCACGCGATCGAGGTCCACCGTCAGGTTCGTTCCGCGTCTTTCCGCCTACATGCCGCAGATGCAGCCAGCCAGCCAGCAGTCGCAGCACAGCTTGACGAGTTGTATACGCGTCTCGACCCTGTAGAGTTTGCATGGCGATGTGCAACTCAACAACTGGCACACATACAGCAGGTGATTATGTTGGAGGAGAGCCTCAATGCTGTAGCAGTCAGCTCAGCAGGTGATGATAGCACTGACGACTACGATAGCGACGACGATGACAGCGATGACGGCGCTCAGGGGTGAGGCTATGTGGAAGCACATCCCACCAGCATCGTAATCACCCTTGCTATTGAAGTGCAGGGGCATGTAGCCATGGGGGAGCCGTGCTCCCTCCTCAGGGATTGTGTTCAAAGGAGCCATTAGCTTTGCTCGTGCTGTCCGCCTCTGCAGCCCAGGGGGAGTGTTGGTGTGTGGGCTTTGGCCTGACACCATTATGAGGACAACAAGGTTACTTGGGGTGTGGCACGATGCTTTGGTCAAGGTTGTGCTGGTTGAGACTCGCGCACCTCGTGAGTTCTACCGGTGTGACACAAAGACCCATTGCCTCCATGTGTTGTGTATGTTCCATGCAAGGTGTGGTCGAGACCCGGACACCCGGCGACATTTTTTGGGGCCACGAGGAGACCTTGTTTCTAGGTACCTCTTGCACAATGTTTGACTTATAGGTGTGTGATTGACGTCTTACATGGTCAAGACCTTGGCACTTGGTGTAGGTAGCCACGAATGCTATGCAAGAAAGCAAGCAAGTGGCAAGCGACGGGACGAGCCATGGATCGGGGGCAAAACTCAAAAACTAGTAGGAGCTAGTAGTTGAGACACAAGTTCACAAGTAACAAGTGAGCGAGGTGGTGAGAGCCAGTTGACCGGGCCACCCACGCGAAGCACTCGTCGTGGGGCCCGGCCGCCACCCAGGGATCAAACCGGACCCTGGAGCGAGCGAGCTCCAGGCGGTTTCTCACACGCCGGCACAAACCGGGCGTGTGGTCCCAAGGGATCAGCAACCCGGTTCACCACTCTAGGAGCATGCAAGTATTCAATCAACTAACATGCATGCAATCCTACAAATTCTATCCCTCATTTTGGCACGTGAAGTTATCACTAAACTAGGGCTCGTGACAAGACTGGTACTGAAGTCACCACTTGGCAGCTTGATGGTGGCACCACCACTGTGCACGTCATGCTGTGTCACAGTCTTGCACCAGGGAGCCTCAGTCCAGTTCAATCACCTGCAGTAATGAAGTGTGTGTGTGTGTGTGCATGGAGACAAGAGGGCACTCGCATGTGTTTGTGACAATAACCAACACTCCCCCATGACCCACAGACGAACAGGCCATACACACACAGAACACAGGACGACGAGAACATCACAGGATTCACGTCAACCAGGGGCATCACGAGGACGCACCAAGCCAACCGCATGCACGGCCGCTTTGAACATTCCACTACTGAGCGCTTTGGTGAGAAAGTCTGCAGGCTGTTGACGAGTGTCGACCCAGACAACCTGAACTTCTCCAGCTGCAATGCGCTCGCGTACAAAGTGATGCTCAATGTTGATGTGCTTAGTGCGAGAGTGATGCATGCCATCGTGCTCAGAAATCGCCTTTGCACTCTGGTTGTCACAGCGCAGGGTGATGCAATGAATGGGAACACGCAACTACTGCAACAGGCGGGATAGCCAAACACTCTCACACGTACCTGCGCCCAGTGCCACGTACTCTGCTTCACTGGAGCTTCTGGCAACACAACCCTGTTTTCCACTCTTCCAAAAGATAGCAGTCCCTCCGACGAAGAAGATGTAACCAGTGCGGCTGTGAGCATTTGTGTCATGTGTCCAATCACTGTCTGTGTAGCCGTCAACGACTACTGAGGACTGAGCACGGTAGCAGAGTCCTATGCATGCGATGGAAAACTCGTAGCGGACAACGCGCAGTGCGGCCTCGAGATGCTTCTGTCAAGGCTGCTGGGAGAACTGGGCAAGGAAATTGACCGCGAAGGCCACGTCCGCCCTAGTGGTAGTGGCGAGGTACATGAGAGAGCCGACTACACTGAGGTAGTCGGTGACGTCGACAGACTCCCCCAGCTGCGCTGAGCCCAGTGACTTTAGTAGAAGCTGACCTGCTGGAGTCATTGGTGTGGACGCGGTGGGGATGTCTGCAAGCAAAGGGGCAAAGCGCTCCCCCGGTGTGCGTATGTACGCAGCCTGGTGCACATGCAGGGTGCGACGCTGACGATCACGCTCAAGCTCCATCCCCAAAAACACCCGAGTAGGACCTAGATCCTTCATCTTGTACACAGACTGCAGCAGGTTTTTCACTGACTGGACAGCTGCTGGGCTGGGTGAGGCAATGAGCAGGTCATCAACGTAGACCAACACCGCCACGAACGGCTCTGAGGGGGCGCTCAAGAAGAGCGCTGGATCAACCGTGCTGCGACGGTAACCTCCCCGCTCGAGAGTCGAGGAGATCTCCATGTTCCAACACCGCGGCGACTGCTTGAGCCCATAAAGGGCTTTGCGCAGTCGCCAGACCTTGCTTGTACCATCGGTGAAGCCCGGGGGCTGTATCATGTAGATTTCTTCATCGAGCTTCCGATGTAGGAAGGCGTTGTTGACATCCATCTGCTCCAGTTCCCAGTCGTGCTGGGCGACGAAACTCAAAAGTGCTCGAGCAGAGGTGTATCTCCCGACCGGCGCAAAGGTCTCATCAAAGTCAACGCCGGGAATCTGGGAGAACCCCTTAGCTGTGAGGCGTGCCTTGTACCGGTCGACAGTTCCATCGGGCTTCGGCTTACGCCGAAGAACCCATCGGGCGGAGAATGCCTTGCGACCTGCAGGTAGATCCACGAGCTCAAAGACTCCATGGTCTTGGAGGGCTGTGAGCTCCTCCTGTATGGCCTTCTCCTAGAGGGCAGCGTCTGCTGCCTCACGAGCCTACCGGACAGTGGTGGGCTCAGGAGGAAGAGTGGGGAGTGTTAATTCATGCCCTCCCTCTTTCTCACACATGTGTCCTCGGGTGCGCAGGGCATGGTGATCCCGAGATCAGTGGAGGCTCACGCTGAGACCAACTATTCCCAAAGAATAGCGCAACGAGATCGCTACGTGACTCCCCTCGGCGTGGTCCCATGCCCTCCACCCTCATCGGCTGCTCCAACCGTCTCACATCGGCATCGAAGACTCAGAATTTATTCCATGATTGATTGATCTTGCTTCCGTAGAAATTCTCTGTTGTTGTGCTTGAGCATTTTGCTACTCACCTCAGGACCCGGGTTTGCTTGGGTGTGTGTGTGTTTCGTTAGGTGCCTAACTCAAACAGGGCATAGAGGAAAAAAAA
This sequence comes from Penium margaritaceum, assembly GCA_023375785.1. NCBI lineage: Eukaryota > Viridiplantae > Streptophyta > Zygnematophyceae > Desmidiales > Peniaceae > Penium > Penium margaritaceum. Next base: position 8,651 of record SZWC01026768.1, read on the forward strand.
TAGGGAAGGGTTAACATGAAGGGCGAGTTCGCCCTCGGCCAAGGCAGCGAGCGAGCGAGCAAGGCAGGCTTCGCTCGCTCGCTCGCTCGCTGGCACACTGGCCACGCGAGGCTCGAAAGTCGAGCCTCGCTCTCTCCCTCTCTAACTCGCTACCTCCAGACACTTAGTTTTTTTTTCGAAACTGACGCCATGGATTTTCATGGCTAGCGTACTCATACGTTCACCGTTTGACGTGATTTCAGTTTCATTTGAAAGGTAGTGAGTCTCTCATGGTATCAGAGCACAGTCAACGGCCAGAAGCTGCTAAAGCTGATAGATCCGGGCCTTCGAAGTTGACGGCTGCGAGGACGTGAGGGGAAAACGTCGACCCCTTAAGGGCCGACGCGGCCTGGAGCGCCGGTGGACAGCTTGCGCCCGACCAGTGAATGGTCAGTAAGGTCGCCCAGGGCTGTGGATGCTGCTGGAGCAACGTGAGAACGAGAAAAACAAGCGAGGAGGTGAAGAGGGGAAAGAAGGGGGCGACGCAAGTAAGCCGCCAGCCCTCTCTAAGGACAGTCTGGGGCAAGAGAGCTAGCCCAGGCAAGCTTAGGCGCTAGGGAGGGGAAGTTGGAAGACACTTGCCAAACACACGATGTCGGAGCCGCAAGGAAGTAATGGGGACCGCGCCGACGGCGACGGTCGCCCTAGTGCCAACGAGGGTCGTTCCGCCGGCGGCCAGGGAACTACCTCGGGAGCTGTGACGTGGCAGGACATAGACCGACTGGGTTTTCATCGCGACCTCACACCGCCCGCTCTCGGGACCCGTGACTTTCTCGCGTGGAAGGAGCTATTTCTTTCGTGGGCAAAGGAGCACGGACTCGAGGATTGCTTCCTCGAGTCCCCTACTGCAGAAATCAGTGACAGGACGCTTCTGATTGCCTACAACGCCCTTGTGCGGGCTCTCCCAGATCCGCAAGGATACTCTCTACGACAGTTTCGTCAAGGGGGACGGGGAGAGGATCCAGCCGAACCCCGGAGTGGCGCTGCCCGGCCGTATGAAGCCTGGCAGCATCTGCTGAAGCGGCAAGAGGAGCAAGGGATGGCGCTGCTAGTGACCCTCCGCGACAACCTACGCACACTCTACCCCAAACCGGGTGCACCGGTGTCAGACTACTGGGATGAAGCAATGGACTTGCGACGCCGCATTGTGGGGCTGGGGGCATCTTGCTCCGTTTCTGAGTGGCTTGACACGGTGCTCCTCCACCTTGGAGACGCCTACAAGGAATTTCGGCGAGACTTCTTCCGCCGTACTCCGGTTACAGAGGTCGAAAACATCGACCTCGAAGTTGTCTACAGACAGCTTCGGAACTATGAGGACATCCTCAAGGGAGAGCAACGTGAATCCGGTACAGCTACCCCTACCGCCTACACCCACCAGTCTGCAGTGGCGGCGGTCACGCAGGTGGATGCCACCACTGCACAGAGGTGGGGCACCGGTGGCCGCCAGGTCCAAGGGGGCGGAGGACGAGGACGTGGTCGCGGCCGCAACTCTGGAGGTCGTACGTGTAGCTATTGCGGTCA
>SZWC01026770.1:7781-21202 GCA_023375785.1 Penium margaritaceum
GCTTCTGTGCCTTCAACAGCCGTTGTCGCACCACGTCCCAAGTGGTGGCAAATCCTTTAGCAATTTGCTGCACAGCCGGAAGAGATGTTGCCGTAGCAAGGGCGACTGGGCTCAGTGGCTGATGGCCATGTCCACCTCAATAGGTGAATTTCCTGTTGATGCTGACACCGTTGAGTTGTAGGCAAACTTTGCCACTCCGAGCTTCTCCTCCCAACCCTCTCCATCCGGTGTGACCATGTCCCGTAGCAGTTGCTCCAACGTGTGGTTTGTACGCTCCATCTGCCCATGACTCTGTGGGTGGTATGCCATGGTCAATTGGACTCCCGTGCCTAGCTTCTCCATGAGATCTCTCCAGAATCGCGAAGTGAAGCGTAGATTGCGATCTAACACCACCAACCGCAACACTCCATATAGTTTGATGACATGACTGAGGAGGAGCTCAGCTGTCCCGACAGTTGTGATACTCTCAGGACATGCAATGAAGTGTGCCCTCTTGGAGAACCGGTCCACCACCACCAACACGCTGTTTTTGCCTTGTTGTGTCAGAGGCAACCCGCCAATGACGTGAAGCGAGATGTCTGTCCATGGCCTCTCAGGTACAAGATGTGGTTGCAGCTCCCCTGGTGGCTTGGTCCTCCGTGCCTTGATGCATTGGCACACATCGCAGCTGCTCNCTAATACGTTCCATCCCACGTGGCATCTTTCAGCGCACCACCCGTGAATTCACTGTCCCCACCATAGCCGTGCTTGAACAGGCTATGGGGTACAAGGGATCACATCAGCACTGAAATGGCATTGAGGCTCAAGTGTAGCCTCCGCAACAGAGGATCTGCTGGGTTCACCTTCCCAGGCTTGTATTGGATCTCGTAGTAAGATGTCCCTTCCAAGAATTCCATCTAGCGAGTCTGTCGGCGATTGAGATTCGGCTGTGTCTTCACGTACTTCAAGGCATAGTGATCCATGAAGACCACGCAGCGTCGTGATTCGAGGTAGCACCTCCAGTGCTTTAACGCATGGATCACCGCCAGCATCTTCTTCTAATGGACTGCCTAGTTCAGCTCCCCACCTTCCATCTTGCACGATGCGTATGCGATCGGCTGCGGCCCCTTTCCGTGACCCTGCCTTAGCACCGCCCGAATGGCATAGTCGCTTGCCTCTGTCGCCATGACGTACTCCTTGGATGAATCTGGGTGCATGACGATCGGAGCGTCACACATTACAGCCTTGAGCTCCTCGAAGCTCTTCTGCTCTTGATTGCCCCCTTCACCCTGGCGATCCTTCCTCAGCAGCTGATTCAACGGCGCACCAATCTCTGCGCACCCCTGGATGAATTTCTGGTAGTAGTTGGCAAACCCCAGGAAGACCCGGATGTCACGCACGCACTTTGGTGANCACCTACCGAAGATGTTGCTGATGCTCTTCCAGAGTTCGGGAGTAGTTGAGGATGTTGTCGAGGAGAACCACCACAAACTGGTCCAAGTGAGGGTGGAAGATCCTGTTCATGAGGCTCATGAACAGTGCAGGAGCGTTGGTCAATCCAAACGGCATCACGAGGTACTCAAAATGGCTGTACCGCGTCCAAAACGCTGTCTGCTCCACATCCTGCTCCGCAATCCGGATATGGTGGTACCTTGAGCGCAAGTCAATCTTGCTGAAGAATTGCTCTCCCCTCTGCTGGTCAAACATCTCCTCGACCCTTGGCAGTGGGTACCGGTTCATCATTGTTACGTTGTTGAGTGCGCAATAGTCCACGCACATTCGCAACTCCCTTGTCTTTTTCTTCACAAAGAGGACTAGTGCATCGTAGGATGACACCGATGGTCTGATGAACCCTAGCTCTGTTACCTCCTTCAACTGCTTCTTCATCTCACCCAACTTGTAATCGCTCATGTGATAGGCCCGCACCGTTGAAGTTGCTCCAGGAACAAGCTCAATTCTGTGGTCCATGTCCCGCTTCGGTGGTAAGCCCTTTGGCAGGGCAGAAGGAAACACATCACTATATTTGTCCAACACTCCCTTGATGACTTCCGACAACTCTGCTTCTGGTGTTTTGTGATGCTCTCCCTCTTGTTACTTTGTCTCCACTGCCAGCACTGGCGTCATTGGCGTGATAGGTATCCATTGGCCATGTGCGAAAGTTCACCTTGCATGTCAGCTTGCCCAGATGGACCCTCAGAGGCTTCAGAGGTAGTCCGTCCTCCAGCTCCCCTTGCACCAACTTGGCCGTAGTTGGCTTCATGGGTAGTCGTGCAAGCCCCAACCTCTTTGCAAGCTCGTTGCTGAAGAATGAGTGCCACGCGCCGCAATCAAGCAATGCTTTAATCTGCCGGCGAGTCTGGCGCCCCTCGCCGTCAGCAAAACCAACCGACAATATTTTGGCTTCCAGGAGCATCCCTTGAACGCTCCCGCTTCCTTNGGGTAGTCGTGCAAGCCCCAACCTCTTTGCAAGCTCGTTGCTGAAGAATGAGTGCCACGCGCCGCAATCAAGCAATGCTTTAATCTGCCGGCGAGTCTGGCGCCCCTCGCCGTCAGCAGAACCAACCGACAATATTTTGGCTTCCAGGAGCATCCCTTGAACGCTCCCGCTTCCTTCGCTCCACAGCAATAGACTCCGCAGCTCCCTAGTTGTCGAAGGACTTTTGGGGCTGGTGTTCGCTGATGCAGACAAAGCTTTCCTAGCAGTTGGTCGTTCGCCACTCACTGTTGCTTGCCGTTTCCTTGCTCCTTCTTCTTGCAGTCCTTCTTGTGGTGCCCAGGCTTCCTGTAGATCCAAAAGTGACCACCATGCGGCTTGCTGTGCTGCTAGCCTCCTTACACTGCGTTGATCTCCATGGGGTCGGTTTGTTGGTGACGTGCTCAACGCTAATAGTTCTCTTGTTTCTTACAGAAACCCCCTCGATGGTAGCGTAGCGCGTCAACACGCTTGGCAGTGGCCACCATCGCCTCGAACTCCGTGCTTCCACTAAGTGCCAGCGTGCACTGAAAATCCGCCTTCAAGCCGTCATGATAATTGTCTGCCATCTCCGGCTCGTTCATGTCATCGATCTCCGAGCACAATGCCAAGTAACGGTGTGTGTACTTTTGTACCGCGCGAATCTGCTTCAGCAGCTTAAGCTTGTCGCGTGCGACCATGGAGGCATTCACAAGATCAAACCGATCTCTAATGGCTTGCTCAAACTACTTTCATGTCGTCGGCACGCGCGCTTCAGCATGGCCGGCGCCTGGCTGCCACAACAGGGCATGTTGCACAGCTGCCTTCCCACCTCCACCTCGAGTGGCCAGCATGTTAAGCTACCTCCAACACTCCAATGCTGCTCCGCGTAGCAGTGTCACCGCGAATGACACACGCATAGCATCGTCCCTTGGAGGGTGACCCTGAGCCCCAAAGTAGCCATTCATTGCGAACAACCAGGTCCGTACGCTCGCACCCTTGACTGAGGGGTTGAACGGTTCCGGAGCCTTTGGCTTTGGTCTTGGCNTCTTCTTGCAGTCCTTCTTGTGGTGCCCAGGCTTCCTGTAGATCCAAAAGTGACCACCATGCGGCTTGCTGTGCTGCTAGCCTCCTTACACTGCGTTGATCTCCATGGGGTCGGTTTGTTGGTGATGTGCTCAACGCTAATAGTTCTCTTGTTTCTTACAGAAACCCCCTCGATGGTAGCGTAGCGCGTCAACACGCTTGGCAGTGGCCACCATCGCCTCAAACTCCGTGCTTCCACTAAGTGCCAGCGTGCACTGAAAATCCGCCTTCAAGCCGTCATGATAATTGTCTGCCATCTCCAGCTCGTTCATGTCATCGATCTCCGAGCACAATGCCAAGTAACGGTGTGTGTACTTTTGTACCGCGCGAATCTGCTTCAGCAGCTTAACCTTGTCGCGTGCGACCATGGAGGCATTCACAAGATCAAACCGATCTCTAATGGCTTGCTCAAACTACTTTCATGTCGTCGGCACGCACGCTTCAGCATGGCCGGCGCCTGGCTGCCACAACAGGGCATGTTGCACAGCTGCCTTCCCACCTCCACCTCGAGTGGCCAGCATGTTAAGCTACCTCCAACACTCCAATGCTGCTCCGCGTAGCAGTGTCACCGCGAATGACACACGCATAGCATCGTCCCTTGGAGGGTGACCCTGAGCCCCAAAGTAGCCATTCATTGCGAACAACCAGGTCCGTACGCTCGCACCCTTGACTGAGGGGTTGAACGGTTCCGGAGCCTTTGGCTTTGGTCTTGGCGGACTCCTTGGCCGGGCCGCCCCAACCTGTCCAGCGCCACTCCCGTCCCGTAGGTGAGCCATCTGCCAATTGAGCCACTCGTTCTCCAGCTTGCGGGCTTCCAGCCGCTCTACGATATGCTGCAGGGCCTGCTCCATGGCTCTGGATGACTTTAAGCCACTGGAGATCCTTAAAAAAAACACTGGCAGCGTTTCGGCAGCAATAAAATAAATGGCAGCAATTCGGCAGTCCGGGAGAAAATCTGTGATCTTCAAAGTGTGTAGGAGTCACCCGTCGTCTCCCGCACGCGCACGGTAGGCCGTGTGGACGCTCTGGAAATCCAGAATTTGTTTCCAGAGGTTGGCTCGTGCATTGGCTTTGAAGTCTGGTTGAGCGATCTCCCTCTCGATCAGCCTCGACGTTGGCCGGCGTAGTCCATGCCTTCGCTCCTTGAAGTTTGGCGAGCTCCGGCAGCGCTTTCGCCAAATGCATGACTCTGGCTCTGATACCAGATGTGAGACAAGGTGCTCTCTGGAGATTAGGCTTTTAGTGTGTGGGGAGCACAATTGTAGCGGAAAGTTAGACTTGGAGATGTCTAGAAGCCAGAGCTGGAAAAGACAGGTTGGCTAGATTGAACTGAATACAGGGTATTCATACTGTCCGGCTGGCTAGCCAAGGACCCAGCCTACTGCTTTCCTAGCTCGCTTTAACAACCTACTTCCACATGAACTTGGTTCCCTACTTGCACCTAATGCTTAGGGCGAGAAGCGTCCGGCCATCGATCGTCGAGATCGACGGTCTGCCTTGGCCCAACGCGAGCCGCCGCATTAGCGCGACGTATCATATGGTTGCTNGATTAGGCTTTTAGTGTGTGGGGAGCACAATTGCAGCGGAAAGTTAGACTTGGAGATGTCTGGAAGCCAGAGCTGGAAAAGAGAGGTTGGTTAGATTGAACTGAATACAGGGTATTCATACTGTCCGGCTGGCTAGCCAAGGACCCAGCCTACTGCTTTCCTAGCTCGCTTTAACAACCTACTTCCACATGAACTTGGTTCCCTACTTGCACCTAATGCTTAGGGCGAGAAGCGTCCGGCCATCGATCGTCCAGATCGACGGTCTGCCTTGGCCCAACGCGAGCCGCCGCGTTAGCGCGACGTATCATACGGTTGCTGTGAATGGGTCTCGGCGGTGGATGCGGTCGCTGTTTTGCTGCCTCCGATGACCGCGTGCGTTGTCCAGGGCTCACTGCCAAAACAACCCCTCGGCGGGTGGCATCACCATCACGCCACTCACCAAGAGAGTGACCCGCAACCGTGCCTTGCGTGTTTGGAACGTGCTCGCGAGGTTGCGTGCAAAGCCCGCCCATAGCGACGACGTGATCCTCATGTCATCGCTCATTCTCTTGCTCCTCCTCCTCCCCCTCGCACCAGCAGTCGAGCGGAGGTGAGCTCGACCGCTCACACGATTTCTGAAAATGGAGAAATGGCCAGCATGCTCCCATAAATCGGACGAGCCCAGAGTATACCAGCAAATATCAGGGGTACCTTTTTATATTCATCCCCCCCCCCGTCAAAGGCGCGACGTCCTGGCGCGCCTGTGATACTCCTGGAGAACAGTGTTGGTACCCCCGACATGGAAGTTGGCCTCTGGCTCCCAAGAGTTGTGCTCTACCGGGTACCCCTTCCAGTGCACCAGAAACTCATGCCGATGTCCCCTCTGACGGTCCGCCAGAATCTTCTCCAACTCAAACTCCTCACTTCCTTCAACCTGGACAGTAGGAGGTGGAGATGTCCCGCGACCCTGGAAGAATGTATTGGGGTCGCGGTAGGCACAAAGCAAGGAGATGTGGAACACCGGACCTATCGTGGTTTCAGCTTGGGACTCCCAACTCCAATCAGCTGCAGGGTACCAGAGTTCAGCATCACCTGATCTCCCACTTGGAACTCCTCCGTGGAGCCATGCTTATCAGCCTATCGCTTCTGTTGCTTCTGTGCCTTCAACAGCCGTTGTCGCACCACGTCCCAAGTGGTGGCAAATCCTTCAGCAATCTGTTGCACAGCCGGAAGAGATGTTGCCGTAGCAAGGGCGGCTGGGCTAAGTGGCTGATGGCCATAATCCACCTCAATAGGTGACTTTCCTGTTGATGCTGACACCGTTGAGTTGTAGGAAAACTTTGCCAATCCAAGCTTCTCCTCCCAACCCTCTCCATCCGGTGGGACCATGTTTTGCAGCAATTGCTCCAACGTCTGGTTCGTGCGCTCCGTCTGCCCATCGCTCTGTGGGTGGTATGCCGTGGTCAGTTGGACTCGCGTGCCCAGCTTCTCCATGAGATCTCTCCAGAATGGCGAAGTGAAGCGTGGATCGCAATCTAACACCACCGACCGCAACACTCCATATAGCTTGATGACATGACTGACGAGGAGCTGAGCTGTCCCGACAGCTGTGATACTCTGAGGACATGCGATGAAGTGTGCCATCTTGGAGAGCCGGTCCACCACCACCAACACTGTGTTGTTGCCTTCTTGTGTCAGAGGCAACCCGCCAATGAAGTCAAGTGAGATGTCTGACCATGGCCTCTCAGGTACAATATGTGTTTGCAGCTCCCCTAGTGGCTTGGTCCTCTGTGCCTTGATGCATTGGCACACATCGCAGCTGCTCACAGACCTCTTGCAATGAGTTGCCATTGACAACCACCAGTATTGGTGTACCAAGGCTTTGAGCCTCTTGTCGAAGCTGAAGTGACCCGAGTAATGGGTGTCATGTGCCTCCTCCAACAACAACTGCTTCAATGGTGCATAGTCCGGCATGACAATCCTCCTCTCTTGCCCCCCTCGCCAATACGTTCCATCCCACGTGGCATCTTTGAGCGCACCACCCGTAAACTCACTGTCCACGCCATAGCCTTGCTTGAACAGGCTATGCATGATTGGAGATCCCATCAGCACTGAGATGGCATTGAGGCTCAAGTCCAGCCTCCGCGACAGAGGATCTGCGAGATTCACCTTCCCAGACTTGTACTAGATCTCGTAGTCAAAATTCCCTTCCAAGAACTCCATCTCGAGAGTTTGTCGGTGACTGAGATTCGGCTGCATCTTCAGGTACTTCAAGGCATAGTGATTCGTGAAGACCAAGCAACGTCGCGACTCGAGATAGCACCTCAAGTGCTTTAACGCATGGATCACCGCTAGCATCTCCTCTTCATGGATTGCCTAGTTTATCTTCGCANGTGTACCAAGGCTTTGAGCGTCTTGTCGAAGCTGAAGTGACCCGAGTGATGGGTGTCATGCGCCTCCTCCAACAACAACTGCTTCAATGGTGCATAGTCCGGCATGACAATCCTCCTCTCTTGCCCCCCTCGCCAATACGTTCCATCCCACGTGGCATCTTTGAGCGCACCACCCGTGAACTCACTGTCCACGCCATAGCCTTGCTTGAACAGGCTATGCATGACCGGAGATCCCATCAGCACTGAGATGGCATTGAGGCTCAAGTCCAGCCTCCGCGACAGAGGATCTGCGAGATTCACCTTCCCAGACTTGTACTAGATCTCGTAGTCAAAANGACTGAGATTCGGCTGCATCTTCAGGTACTTCAAGGCATAGTGATTCGTGAAGACCAAGCAACGTCGCGACTCGAGATAGCACCTCAAGTGCTTTAACGCATGGATCACCGCTAGCATCTCCTCTTCATGGATTGCCTAGTTTATCTTCGCACGATGCATACGCAATCAGCTGCGGCCCCTTTCCGTGTCCCTGCATTAGCACCTCCCCAATGGTGTAGTCGCTTTCGTCCTTTGCCATGACGTACTCCTTGGATGGATCTAGATGCATGAGGACCGGAGCATCACACATTGTAGCCTTGAGCTCATCAAATCTTCTGCTCTTGATTGCCCCCTTCCCCCTAATGATCCTTCCTCAGCAACTGAGTCAGCCGCGCAACCTTCTCTGCGTGACCCGGGATGAGTTTTTGTTAGTAGTTTAAAAACCCCAAGAAGACCTGGATGTCACGCACGCACTTTGGTTTTAGCCATTGCTTCACCGCTTCCACCTTCTTTGGGTCCATGCGTCGACCCTTGCCTCTCACAATGTGCCCAAGGAACTCCACCATCCTTTTCTCGAACTCACACTTGGAGAGCTTTGCAAACAACTTCTCTCTCCAAAGAGTTTCCAACACCTGCCACAGATGTTGCTGATGCTCTTCAAGAGTTCGGGAGTAGATGAGGATGTCATCGAGGAACACCACCACGAACTGGTCCAAGTGAGGGTGGAAGATCCTGTTCATGAGGCTCATGAACATTGCAGGAGCGTTGGTCAACCCAAACGGCAGCACGAGGTACTCAAAATGGCCTTACCGCATCCGAAACGCCGTCTTCTCCACATCCTGCTTCGCAATCNACTATGCTCCCCTCAGCTGGTCAAACATGTCCTCGACCCTTGGCAGTGGGTACCGGTTCTTGATTGTTACATTGTTAAGTGCGAGATAATCCACGCATAGTCGCAGCTCCCCTGTCTTTTTCTTCCCAAAGAGGACCGGTGTAGTGTAAGGTGACACCGACGATCTGATGAACCCTTGCTCTGTCACCTCCTCCAACTACTTCTTCAGCTCACCCAACTTGTTCTCGCTCATGTGATAAGCAGCCCGCACCGTTGGAGATGCTCCGGGAACAAGCTCAATTTTGTGGTCAATGTCCCGCTTTGGTGCTAAACCCTTTGGCAGCACAAAAGGAAACACGTCACTATAGCTGTCCAACACTCCCTTGATGCCTTCCGATAGCTCTGCTTCTAGTAATTTCTGCTGCTCTCCCTCTTGTTGCTTTGTCATCGTTGCCAGTACTTCCACCATTACAGCTGCTTCCTTTTGCTGCACCCAGACAAGGTACACTTGTTCCCCTTTGCGCTGACAGCGCTTCAGCTGCACGTAACTCAACTACGGCACCTTGCCTGCCTTGGAGTCTTGCTCCTCTGCCCACAACGGCAAAACGATTTGCTCTCCGCATTTCTTCACTTTCACCTGGCTGCGCACCCAATCCATAGCAGGATTCCGCTGGTGCAGCAAATCACACCCCAGAATGGCGTCATAGGTATCCATTAGGCATGTGCAAAAGTTCACCTTGCACAACAGCTTGCTCAGACGGACCCTCAGAGGCTTCTCAGGCAGTCCGTACTCCAGCTCCCCTTGCACCAACTTGGCCGTAGTTGGCTTCCCGGGTAGCCGTGCAAGCCCCAACCTTTTTGCAAGCTCGTCGCTAAAGAATGAGTGCCACGCGCCGCAATCCAGAAATGCTTTAATCTGCCCGCAAGTCTGGCGCCCCCCTCCGTCCGCACAACCAGCCGATATTCCGGCTTCCAGGAGGATCCCCGGAACGCTCCCGCTTCCTTCGCTCCGCAGTAATACACTCGGCAGCTCCCTAGTTGTCGAAGGACTTTCGGGACTGGTGTTCGCTGATACGCATGAAGCTTTCCCTGCAGTTGGCCGTCTGTCACTCACTGTTGGTTGCCATTTCCCTGCTCCTTCTTCTTGCAGTCCATCTTGTGGTGCCCAGACTTCCCGTAGATCCAACTGTTCCCACCACGTGGCTTGCTCTGCTGCTGGCCTCCTTGCACTACGTTAATCTCCATGGGGTCGGTTTGTTGGTGCTGTGCTCGACGCTAATAGTTCTCTTTTTTCTCACGGAAACCCCCTCGATGGTACCGTAGCGCGTCAACACGCTCAGTAGTGGCCACCATCGCCTGGAACTCTGTGATTCCACTGAGTGCCAGCGTGCGCTGAATTTCCACCTTCAAGCCGTCATGGCACTTGTCTGCCATCTCTGGCTCGTTCATGTCATCAATGTCCAAGCACAACGTGAAGAAACGGTGTGTGTNCTTGGAGTCTTGCTCCTCTGCCCACAACGGCAAAACGATTTGCTCTCCGCATTTCTTCACTTTCACCTGGCTGCGCACCCAATCCATAGCAGGATTCCGCTGGTGCAGCAAATCACACCCCAGAATGGCGTCATAGGTATCCATTAGGCATGTGCAAAAGTTCACCTTGCACAACAGCTTGCTCAGACGGACCCTCAGAGGCTTCTCAGGCAGTCCGTACTCCAGCTCCCCTTGCACCAACTTGGCCGTAGTTGGCTTCCCGGGTAGCCGTGCAAGCCCCAACCTTTTTGCAAGCTCATCGCTAAAGAATGAGTGCCACGCGCCGCAATCCAGAAATGCTTTATACTGCCCGCAAGTCTGGCGCCCCTCTCCGTCCGCACAACCAGCCGATATTTTGGCTTCCAGGAGGATCCCCGGAACGCTCCCGCTTCCTTCGCTCCGCAGCAATACACTCGGCAGCTCCCTAGTTGTCGAAGGACTTTCGAGACTGGTGTTCGCTGATACGCATGAAGCTTTCCCAGCAGTTGGCCGTCCGCCACTCACTGTTGGTTGCCATTTCCCTTCTCCTTCTTCTTGTAGTCCATCTTGTGGTGCCCAGAATTCCCGCAGATCCAACTGTTCCCACCACGCGGCTTGCTCTGCTGCTGGCCTCCTTGCACTACGTTGATCTCCATCGGGTCGGTTTGTTGGTGCTGTGCTCGACGCTAATAGTTCTCTTGTTTCTCACGGAAACCCCCTCGATGGTACTGTAGCGCGTCAACACGCTCAGTAGTGGCCACCATCACCTGGAACTCTGTGATTCCACTTAGTGCCAGCATGTGCTGAATTTCCACCTTCAAGCTGTCATGGCACTTGTCTGCCATCTCTGGCTCGTTCATGTCATCAATGTCCAAGCACAACGTGAAGAAACGGTGTGTGTACTCGTGCACCGAGCCAATCTGCTTCAGCTGCTCAAGCTTGTTGCATACGACCATGGAGGTATTNCTCCATGGCTTTGGATGACTTTTGGCCACTGGAGATCCTTTGAAAAAACTTGGCAGCGTTTTGGCGGTAATAAAAAAAAATCGGGAGCAATTCGGCAGTCCAGGAAGAAAATTTGTGGTCTTCGAAGTGCGTAGGAGTCATCCGTCGTCTCCCGCATGCGCACGGTAGGCCGTGTGGATGCTTTGGAAATGTAGAATTGTTTTCCAGAGGTTGGCTCATGCGTTGGCTTCAAAGTCTGGTCCAGCAATCTCCTGCTCGATCAGACTCGACGTTGTCTGACGTACTCCGTGCCTTTGCTCCTTGAAGTTTGGCGAGCTCCGGCAGCGCTTCCGCCCAATGCGTGACTCTGGCTCTGATACCAGATATGAGAGTGGGGGCTCTTTAGAGATTAGGCTTTTTCTGTGTGGAGAGCACAATCGCAGCAAAAAGTTAGACTTGGAGATGTCTGGAAGCCAGTGCTGGAAAATAGAGGTTGATTAGATTGAACTGAGTACAGGGTGTTTATACTGTCCGGCTTGCTAGCCAAGGCCTCAGCCTACTGCTTTCCTAGCTTGCTATAACAAGCTACTTGCACCTGAACTCAGTGCCCTACTTGTACCTAATGCTTAGGGCGAGAAGCGTCCGGCCGTCTATCGTCCAGTTTGACGGTCTGCCTTGGCCCAGCGCGAGCCGCCGCGTTAGCTCAACGTCTCGTACGTTCGCTGCGGATGGGTCTCGGCAGTGGGTGTGGTCACTATTTTGCTGCCCTCGATGACCGAGCGCGTTGCTGGGGGCTCGCTGCCAAAACAACCCCTCGGCGGATGGCGTCACCATCACGCCACTTGCTGAGAGTGTGACATGCAACCGTGCATTGTGTGTTTGCAACGCGCCCGCGAGGTTGCATGCGAAGCCCCCCCCCCCCAGCGACGACGTGATCCTCACATCGTTGCTCGCTCGCTCGCTCCTCCTCCTCCCCTTCGCATTGGCAGTCGAGCAGAGGTGAGCTCGACCGCTCGCACAATTTCCGAAAATCAGAAAATGGCCAGCATGCCCCCAAAACTCGGACGAGNTTGGATGACTTTTGGCCACTGGAGATCCTTTGAAAAAACTTGGCAGCGTTTTGGCGGTAATAAAAAAAAATCGGGAGCAATTCGGCAGTCCAGGAAGAAAATTTGTGGTCTTCGAAGTGCGTAGGAGTCATCCGTCGTCTCCCGCATGCGCACGGTAGGCCGTGTGGATGCTTTGGAAATGTAGAATTGTTTTCCAGAGGTTGGCTCATGCGTTGGCTTCGAAGTCTGGTCCAGCAATCTCCTGCTCGATCAGACTCGACGTTGTCTGACGTACTCCGTGCCTTTGCTCCTTGAAGTTTGGCGAGCTCCGGCAGCGCTTCCGCCCAATGCGTGACTCTGGCTCTGATACCAGATATGAGAGTGGGGGCTCTTTAGAGATTAGGCTTTTACTGTGTGGAGAGCACAATCGCAGCAAAAAGTTAGACTTGGAGATGTCTGGAAGCCAGTGCTGGAAAAAACAGGTTGATTAGATTGAACTGAGTACAGGGTGTTTATACTGTCCGGCTTGCTAGCCAAGGCCTCAGCCTACTGCTTTCCTAGCTTGCTATAACAAGCTACTTGCACCTGAACTCAGTGCCCTACTTGCACCTAATGCTTAGGGCGAGATGCGTCCGGCCGTCTATCGTCCAGTTTGACGGTCTGCCTTGGCCCAGCACGAGCCGCCGCGTTAGCTCAACGTCTCGTACGGTCGCTGCGGATGGGTCTCGGCAGTGGGTGTGGTCACTATTTTGCTGCCCTCGATGACCGAGCGCGTTGCTGGGGGCTCGCTGCCAAAACAACCCCTCGGCGGATGGCGTCACCATCACGCCACTTGCTGAGAGTGTGACATGCAACCGTGCATTGCGTGTTTGCAACGCGTCCGCGAGGTTGCATGCGAAGCCCCCCCCCCAGCGACGACGTGATCCTCACATCGTTGCTCGCTCGCTCGCTCCTCCTCCTCCCCTTCGCATTGGCAGTCGAGCAGAGGTGAGCTCGACCGCTCGCACAATTTCCGAAAATCAGAAAATGGCCAGCATGCCCCCAAAACTCGGACGAGCCCTGAGTATGCCAGAAAAATCAGGGGAACCTCGTTACAGAGGGGGGGGGGACGGAGGGACGGCAATGGTGTTTGTGATGATGATGCTGATGATGAAGGCAATCACAATGAAAGTGGATCTATTAACAAAGATGAAAAAGTGTTCAAGATTGAAAAGGGAAGGAGGGAGAGGGCTTCACATCAGGAAGGGATTGTGGAGGGGAAGAGTGAAGAAAGGGAGTGGAGAGATGGAGACGTCGGTTGGGGAGGAGAACATGAGAGGAGAGAGAGGAAGGGAG
>SZWC01026771.1:3238-14567 GCA_023375785.1 Penium margaritaceum
GCAACGACATAGGCACGTGAGCAAGTGTGCCATAAGTGGTTCAGATTGGCACGGGAGTAGGTGTGCTGAAAGGGACTGACTGGCACAAGAGCAAGTGTCCAGAAAGGGAATGAGACTGACATAAGAGCAAGTGTGCTAGAAGTAATTGAGACTAGCATGAGATCAGGTGTGCCAGAGGGAACTAAGACTGGCACGGGATCAAGTGTGCCAAAGGGAGCCAACGAGGCCACTAGGCCAACAGCTATAATGGCCAGATCGTCATCTGTCGGTGATTGGACCACAAGTGGGGAGGCCCGGATGGTCCCATCTGTTGGTATAGACACTCCCATTCACCGGGAAGTTACACGGGTGAGAACGTGGTCTGCCAGTGACAGAATATTGGATAGGTCGCAGTAGGTGGGAGCCAAAGAAAAGAGAGAGTCTTGAGACCAGACGATGCGTTGACGAGCAGGGCCCCAAAAGCGCCACACCTTTGACCGCTGGGAAATACCAAGGAAGGCACACATGCGACCCCGAGGTGAGACCTTGGAACCCCTTGGTCCTCGGTGTCCAAGACGCAGGGTAAGGACTCCCAAACACGAGCAAGACCCATTTTGGTGCAATCGCTAAACCACAACTCGTACGACATAACATGGTCTAGAAGAGGACCGTGCGGTATGTGATTCCAGACCCATGTCATGAAGGGAAATCCCTCAAAGGCAAAGGACTCTGGAAGACTGCACTCAGACCGCATGGCGTAGATTGTATCCTCCATGGTGCGGATCTTGCACTCAGACATCCCATTCTGCTATGGTGTGGCAGGGACAGAGACCTGGTGAAACATACTGTGCTCTATAAAGAAGGTGTCCATCTCGACAAAGAACTTACCACCATGATCCGAGCGGATTGTGTGGACGGTTTGACGAGACTGACATTCAACAATCACCAGCCACAAGCAAACTGCCAGAGCGTCATCGCTCTTGTGTCGGAGGCTTTAGACCTCATATAGGTAAAGTCATCAGTCAGGGTGAGGACATATCACCCCCAATTTGAGAGGAACTCAAGAGGGGGGGTAGTGCCCGAGAAGGTCCAACTAGACCAACTCAAGCGGTCGTAGTACCCTGGAAATTGAGTCAAGATAAGTGCAATGATGCATCTTACCCTGGGTGCAGAAGAGATAGTCGGTCTTGGACGGCTTCTCGAAGGAAGCTGCCTCAAGACCGAGGGCTGGCTGAGTCCAAATGAGCTTGGACATAGTGTCTGAGCTCACATGGCAAAGACGGTGATGGAGCAAACGTTGGTATTCTGGAGAGCGAACACCGGTGATGAACACACGTGCAGATGTGGAGGAAGGAGAGGAGGTAGGGGGAGTGGTATGAGATACACGATACATGTTATTGATAACTAAGGCATGAAGAAGAAATGCACAAGTGTCAAGAGTAGTCACAATGGTAGAGTCAGCGGAGTGCTCAACAGAAAGACCCATCCTGGTTCAATCACAAAAAGAGAGCAGGCTGAGCCCAAGAGCCAGTATGAAGAGCACATGGAAAATGTAAAAGGGACTAGACTGACCATCAAACCACACAACCCCAACTCCATACACGGGCAATGACTAACCAGACCGTGTGCAAACAGACCAAAAGAACATAACAAGACTGAACAGGAAGAAGTCATTACGACGACAAGTTATGTGATGGGTGGCACTAGAGTCACTGATCCTGGTGCCACTCGGCTCACCACAAGTCGTCGACACTAAACAACATGCCACAGAATACTCTATCTCTATTGGACGGGAAGCAGATGACTCAGGACAACGATAAAAAACATAACCCTATGACTTGTCAGGCCAGTCGGTACTATCAAGTCCATCCTCATCACTGGCTAACTGAGCTCCCTCACAAGCATCATCACGGACAATAGACACAATAATACAAGATGTCTGGGAACCACTCGGCTTTGACAACACATTTGTGCCTTCCTGAGTGCGAAGTGCCAACAACTCACAAAGCTTCGCAATCGTGCGATCCCTAGGATCCACATCGCCACTTCTGTCTGGTGAAACGGCTACGTCAGCTACAGTCGTGGGCGTGGTGTGACTCCCCCGTGTGTCACTGGACGACATCTGCTACAAATGCGCCACCTGGAGGTCGCACATGATCCGAGGCCAATTAATTGGCTGCTCATACTTTGTGTAGCAATGAGCACCTGCACAGTTGTAGTAGTGGACAAAACATCCACTCCCACTACTCATCGGTCCTGTTGCTGTTGTTGCTATCCCTTGCCGCACCTCTTTTTCCCCTTCTTTCAATGTGCGTCCACTGCAACGTCCTGAGTTTGGTTGCTCGGGATAGAGGAGGATGAGGAGGAAGAGGTGGAGGTGAGACCGGTGAACTTGGAGAGAGGTGTACGAGGGGATGCTATTAGTGTTACAATAAGTGAAATCCACTAATGGGCAAGAGCAGCTACATAAGCCAATGTCACCTGAAGAAAGTAGTGATGAGCCCAAGGAAGCAGCTGCAATATCTCTGACAACTCAGAAAGGGTCGCACGGTTGAAGCTTGTAAAGCGCTTCACGTGATCTAAGTACACCCCCATCACGATGGTGTCAAGTGCCCACAGTTGCGACCCACTACCAGTCCCAAGATGCGTGTAAACGCGAATGGCTTGTCGCCAATAGTCTGCTACAAGCTCCGTGGGATCCTGGCAGAGGGAGTGGAACTCACGCGTTCAAGCTACTCTCATGGCATAGGTCTCTGCAGCAAGCAGTGTCAAGGCCAGTTCCAACCCCTACCGTGGGTCCGCTCCAGTCCCGGTCCAGGCCTCACCCAAAAAGGGGTGTAAGTTGACCATAGTCTCTTGCGGCATGAAATGGAGCACGATGCACATCGCTCTCATTGCTGTTTGTACCTGGTGAGCATCGTGAGACTGGTACTGGCTGTATTAGTAAGGCCAGAACTCCTTAGAGTCGACCCAAATGTGAAATAGAGTCTGCCAACAATTAAAGCCCTCATCGCTATTGTAACAAGGTGGAGGTGTCTCAAAGTCCTTCGGTTGCCGCTTCGTGGGGAGGGAAACCTTAGGATCGGGGCACAAGGAGACTACCTCTGAGAGAAACGCCACCAAAGGTGAACATTGTTGAACGACGTGGCTGGTCGTGACGGTGAGAAGGTAGTGGGGTGACAGGCTGGGACCCTAGAGGCAGCTCACAAATGCGCTTCTCAAGGACGCGAATCTCTTCCTCACGTGTGTTGTCCTCCATCTCCTCATTATAAGTGTTAACGTGAGATGAGGGGTGTTGAGGCCGTTGTTTTGTATAGGACGTTGACTACTAAATAGATGGAGTAACTCCATTAGGTCCTCCTGATGTCAGCTGTGAGTCCTCCTGAACGACCCCTTAATAACTCTATGATCTCCTACAGTGCGTCGGTTTGATGCTACTACTGGCAGTGCATCTCATGTTGTATCTGACGAAGCTCGTCGGTTGCAATTGACTGTGACCGTAAACTCATGATGCCTGAAGAGGAGGAAGAGGAGGGGTCTCCTAGCCCCTTGTCCTTGTCACTAACCGACGGCATATGTGCTACTCAGAATGGGTTCAAAATTCAAGGTTGTGAGGATAAAGAACCTCTGGTGTTCCTTGATGATTTTAAATACCAGCAAAATATGACGTTTCAGCAAAAAACTTGGTTGTGTTGGTGTTGATGTTATCACCCACAACGATGATGTCAGCATGCAGGTTGCCCAAATGAAGCAAATCTTTGAGGGATTATGCGCCAGCGAATGTTGAATGAAATTGCGATGATTTGGTCCAAAACATCCTTCAAAACGTCATCAACATTATAATTTTCTTTCCAACCCAAAATCCAGGAAGAAAAACCAAACATGAGAGCGTTGCTTTGTTTCCTAGAGCCTAGAGGGAACAGAATGAGGCGGGAGTGGATGTCATGGGTTGTTTTTATAAGATATTTCTAACGAGCCCTTACACAAAGAAAACAGTGGTCATATGGGACAGTTGCACTCTCTCATGTCCAGGGAGGTGGTAGGTGCGGCCCAAGTGAAGCTTCCGGGAACCTTCACGGACCCCTTCTCAATGTCACATGCCTCAAATGCTGCTGGAGAGGATTGGGAAACCCTTGGCTGCCCTGTGGTGGTGGCATGGTGATTTGGTTGCAAACGTGTCTCCGTTGTTGCAATCTGCTGCGGCAGGTCACCGTGGCATGGTGGGTCCTCCGAGGACTGTGGCTTTAGCTGTGACTCTCAGTGCTAGTGCCACTGATGCGTCTAAGCTGCACATCTCAATGAGGGATGCCTAGCTGATTTAATACCATGAGAAACTGCTAGGAAGCATTCTAGCCTTGCTGCATCTGACATGGCGACAAAGTCCAATCAGCTGGCGCACTACTAAGCAAGCAGGTATAAGAATCAGCAAGAGTTAGGCTGCGGAGACGCGCAAAGTCTCATAAGCTCGAATAGCTGAGTAGTTTAGAGAGAAATGAAAACTGAAAAGCACATAGCAAATGTACCTGCCGCGGCGCACGATGGGTGACGTACATGGTAGTGTCAATTTGTCCTAAAACTAGCCCACAACCAGTGTTTTGGCAGTAAACATGCACATATGCATCCAAGTGCAACACCAGTTGAACTTGGAGGTATAGAATCTCAATCTGGATGCTCTTATTGGTCACAAACACACATTCGGTACCGATCAATAGATACATAATGTGAAACATGCAAATTGGGCTCAAGACCCAGACCACCAAGAAAAATCTAGCGACTAAAAAAAGACTGCAGAGTACCCAAGCGTGCACCCGGGATGATGTGGCAACTTTTTGGTAGCTGTGGGTGGGTTGAACCACCACCCACCTATCCTCTAGCACTAGCTGGATCCGCATTCAGGATGTGCACGAGCATGGACATGGCAGAGTGGTAACAATAAGATGCACAAACAAACGGGAAAGACTCACATCACAACATCCCCTAATTTGATGTAGGGGTTTTTATGCTCGGCGTGGGCTAAATTCCTATTGTGAACTACGGGGTTTGTGTGTAAAAGAAAAAAAGAACAAAGGGGTCATCGCTCCCTCATGATCAAGCGAGAACACCTTTTTTTCATTTATGTTCTTTTCTTTACACACAAACCCCATTTTGAACATTCAAATCCCAATCAAAATCTTTCCCTAATTACATTCAAGGTTCTATGGTGTTGTTTTGTGCCGGCTCTTGCTGGATGCCATGGTTACGGGGCCCGAGAAGTTCCCTTTCAATGCACAAAGAGTCTTGAACTCCCCTGGAAATCTGGACTAAGTGCCCCTTGCTAGTATTACAAACCCCTCAATGTAGGGGTTTGTGATACTTGCGGGGGGCGGTGAATGACTTGGGTCGTTGGCACATGGCATGTGGCCTCGCCGTGAATTTTTTTGTCTTTTATTTTTTATTGGCGTAGCGGTAGCGGTGGCCGATAGGTTGCTAGGGATCGTTTTCGGATGAAGAGAGGATGCGCTTTATAGTTATGAAAATTGGATGTATGCATCTTCCTCCCATTCGAAAATCGTTGGATACAAAGCGGCCATCAATAAAATGATTCTCTACGCTGAAGTAGTGGCGTAAGGTCAAGCCAAAGGGTATGATTTGGACTTCACCATTGATACCTTTGACTCCAACACATTCTGACTTCATTGTGTTTTCTTTTGATGGGATTAGTGTCCCTTTCGGCTACGGCTTTCATGGCAGCTTTGACTTCATTACATTTTTTATCCTACGTGTGCATTTCTGCGGACAACACATTTTATCCAAGCCCCCTTGTGCATAGAAAGTGACCTTACAAGAGGCTAGTGAGGGCACAAGTGGGAGCGAGAAGAAGGAAAGCAAGAAGGGGCGGAAGATGTGCGCTATATGATTAGACATGCAGATTAAAATGAGCCACACACATTAAAGGTGAGCTGGGTTTCATCGCCACCCGTTGGGTTGAGCAAGAGCCCCTGGATTAAGCTGAGAATACTTGTGGCCGGGAGAATCCGGCAGCAAGTTCTTGATAAGATCAACAACCAAGAACTAGCCATCCCTAGAACGAGTATGAAAACCATCACATGCATGGATAAAACCCCCACGTCATCCTTGAGTGTATGAGGCCGTCTGCGTATGCGGATTTGAATGCAATTACAAAGGGCTATGTCATTTACAAGACAATGGAAGATATGATTCATTCGGGCACCACTCGTCGTGAGTAGCAACCATGTTGATTTACTCGAATGCACAATGTGTACGTGTATGTGAAGTGGAAAGAGGTTGTGTCATCACAAATACAACCCAAAGCCAACACGTCCAGACCCATAAACATAAAAGCATACGTGCAACAAGGGCTAAACTGCAAGCACAAAAACAACACAGTCATTGCCATGGAAGAGATGCAAGAAGGGAACAACATGGCATGCACATGATAAAATCAACCAAGAGAGTTGTGTGCTTGCGTCAAACTAACAGGTAACATGAACACGATTGAGCTGAGTAACTTAGTAAGTATGCTAGCATGCTTTGACTATGTGTCAGCCTAGACAACATGGAAAACACCGGCAGCGATTATCTCGTGAAGAAAATGCTGCTAGATGCACAATGCACTTGGTGTGTGGGTGATGCTTGTTTTCATTCACAGAAATGGCCTTTGTATTTTGGTTGACATTGTACAATGTGATGCACTGGATTTTGAGACGAGATCACTAGAACAGGAGACAAAGGCAAACACTCGCATAAGTACATGAGCCAAGGGCAACCAACTACACATCACGCTCCCATCTTTACCACTCTTTGACGGCACCTTAGCAGCATCCACAAGCAACATTTGAAGAGATGATGTGAAGAGATTTAAGGGTGCATCCTTCCACTTGTAGCCTTTCTTGGATTTCTTTGTTATTGTAACTCTTCACATGTTGCATGTGGATTGATTCCATTCTTCATGTATAAATATTTTTGTGTAAAATGATTTTGTGGAATTTTCATTGCAATCTTTGGATGCATGCCTCTGACAACCACATTACCTTGGTACTAAAACAATGCAACATTTTCATCTATGAAAAACATTGCAGGTTTGGATTCTTTACATGTTTGAAGTGCATGCCCCTGCCCAATTCTTGTTAGGACATCTCATTTTGACCATCCTTTATGTTGGCAGCCCATCACAAAGGAGGAAAAAGGTTCTACCGTACCCATGCACATCGTCGACTTTAAAAACCGTGAATATTTTTATGCCAAACAAGAATGCAATTTGTAACCCATGGAAAGAGTTCACGATGATGAAGCCATTTGGCTTCCAAAATCTCTGGATCAAAAGAGGAATGTGTTTGGAAAGATAACTATTTAATCGTTGTGCAAAGACCATGGTGTCAATTCAATTCCCAACATTGACCATTCTTGATGGTACTTTCACCTTTGGATGATGCGTGAATCTTTGCTTGGCTCAAAGAGGTAAGGACCTAGCTACATCAAGTAGGTTCAAGGCTCTCCTTGTCTTACTCCTGAATGCATAGGATTGTGTGGAGGAGGCTTAGGGCTAGAATCTAGGGGAGGATATATATTGTTATGCACATATGAATACAATAACATGGAATGTAAAGACTATCTTATCTCATGATAACGTTACTCAAACTTGTATTACAAGTAGCACATCTTAATTATTCATCATTTGTACCTTTTCTAGGATCACTGTGTGGAACATTTGCTTTCTTTGTATGTATGTGCACGATTGTAGAGGTCAGTCCCTTAATGTAACATGAGGTTTCAATCAAAGAAATGAGGAGAAGGAGCTTCTATGAAGCACCATTGAGGTTTGCATCCCTCTTTCACATTATCAAGGAACTCTGAACACAAGGGTGGCTTCCTACCCGCACATGACAACATCTTCTTGATGAAACTACTACGAATACTTGTGAGACAAAACAAGTGCACCATAAATGCTTGCTTTTGCAATGAGAGAAGCCACCTTGCAGCCACCTTGGTTGTTTGTAATGAGTACCCCTTTTTCTTCCAGGCCGAACATCCCAATATTTGTGAGACTAATGTGTCCCCAACATTGAATTTTCTGGGATATCATGCCAAGAAGGGATGGTGCAGAACTTGACCTTCATTAATGTTTCTTTCTTGATATGAAAAACAGACCAATCCATTGTTTTCAATAAAAAATACTTCATGAATAACAACTACCTTTTTCCAGTCAAGGAGAACATTATTCTCTAGCTTAAGAGCTTCAACCTGAGCTCTGAGAAGCCCAAAGAGAAGGCAAGAGGGTTTACGTAAAAGGCATCTTGAGATTTTTGGGATTGCAATTATAAAATTAGTGCATGATTTTTGTCAATTGTAAGCCATGTCTCTTTTCTTTCACAGACGTTACCAAAGTAGCATTTGGAAGTTTGCCAATGGCTACAGTATGGGAATGATGCATTGACGCAATAGCATTATGTGCATGGATGCGGATCTTATTCTTGCAAGCTTCTAGCATGAATGACAATGTATTTGTACATACGATTTGCCAAGGGATCATTTCAGATATCTAGCGTTGACTTAAAATGAGACCTTTGCACCTGTTGGTTGACACAACAATGCTTTACTTAGCTTGGCAGCTCACCATGAGATTGTTGGTTTTCTTACAACCTGAAGTGACAAAGTCACCGCGTGCTCTGATGCAGCAAGGGGGTCTTGCTACTGTCTAGGATCTCTGTGCCCAGAAAGCAAACCTTGTACTCCAATGTACGGAAGCGGAAGACTTGGATTGAAACTTGTAATTGAAAAAGACTATCAAGTACAATTATGGTACAAGGAAACAGCGGCAAAACACAGCTCATCTTAGTGCTCTGACACAACCTACCCCATCCTAGGGCGCACCACCTTGCTAGACCATCAAGGCGGTCGTTGCAAGGGCCTCAGCACGGTCACCGTACTTTCAGGTGAAATGGCCTCCAGGTTGTCAGGGCAGCCTCCTCTCCACGCTCGCAGCCACTGCCAGACTTACTCGGTCGTCAGAGGTCTTCTGACCCTCCTAGCCAAGCTAGCAGAGTGCTGCCAGGCTTACTGGGTCTACAGAGGGGAACTCCATCAGAGTCCTTCCAGACTTGATCAGCACTATACAGGCAGAGTTGACGCCAGATACTAACTCTGGGCTCAATGCCTAGACAGAGCTCCTGGCTCGGAGATGAGCAACGTCCAGAGAGGCAGCCGTAGCAAGGCTGCTCTCCAGTCTTGGGCGTAGTCCGGCCACCTCTTCTAGGTAGTCAGGCCTTCAGGGAGTTAGGGGCATCCACCAACCCAGGTTGGCAGAAGGCTGCCAGGCTGATGTGGGTCTTCAGGTGAGAGAGCGTCTGCAGAGTCTTGGTCTGAGGCGTTGTCTGGCAAAGGAGGACTGCTGGTGCAATTGCTGAGTTGCTGTATGGAATTGTCATAGTTTTTGCTTGAGTTGCTAGATTTACTGAGTCCAGTCTGCTTTTATGCTGGGATCCTGGCAAGTTGACCAGCTGCCATGTGCCTAGAGAAACTTCCTGCTATAAGGTCATAGATTCCTCCTCAAGGCATCTTCCCGGTCCAAGGCACGCAGCTTCCTCCTCAAGGAAGCTTCCTGAATGCTGGCAACTTGGCCATGGTCCCAGCTGCTGAGTTGTGCATGTTGCCGCTGACGCAGGGTGGTCCCCACTCTTGGCTCTGCATGCAGCTGTTGGGTCGTGCATGTAGTAGCTGATGTAGCTTCTGAGTCGTGCATGTGGTAATTGATGCAATGCTGAGTCGTGTATGCACCACCTGATGTAGAGTGGTCCCTGTTCTAGAGCTCTCCTTGAATGTGCTGATGCAAGCGGTCCGAACAGTCCAGTCAGGTGTAGCCCCACCCTGACTGGTCTAGGTCAAGTACCCAACAGTGCTTGCTTGCACTGCGCAACTGTTGACCAAGCTGGGCCAGCAGGCATGCACAGCCCCACTATGCATGCAGCAATCAAAGATCCAGGCTCCTTTTCCCCCCTTGGACCTGGATGCCAGAATTAAATCTGGCCTGTACATCAGAAATTTGTGGCCAAGCCGCACCTGGGCATGTACGGATGTAAATCCGTAACTTTGCGTACACACCTCCGATTGTCGATCCGACTGCGCCATGTCGAAGCTGTTGCTTAGCGTAGTTATCGCTCAATCTAACAGAGATTAAGCTCAAAGACTTGGATGTAAAAAAAGGGATTCTTGCACTGCATGTTTGATGTGGATACAAACATTTTCTAGATGTGGGGCTTCATAGATGGCATGAACAAAGACATCACTATGCTTGACAGAGAATGGTATCACCATAGCATAGTGTATTTGACTTTGCTTTTGTCCTTTATCTTCCACCTTTTTCCATTCTGCTCTAATTTTATAATCTCCTTATCTCGTCTTCAATAGCATCTGATTTCCACTCTGCAAGTAACCTCTTGTAACGTACTCACGAAATCAAGGACATTAGCCTCGTTCAATTTTTCCTTCGCATTGAGCTTGAGCGAGACGAATAGCGTCGCTCACTCCACATCCAATAGATTATGTATGCACGTAGCCTGTGGGAGCTCTTTGTTCAACGTTTTTTGCTATGCCATCTACCTCGACTCCCATGACCTTGGAGGGCCATATGAGGTTGAGTTCCCTCAATGTGTCCATTGTTGGGAGGATTCAATGCCACTGACTGTCTTTGAGTTATGGGTTCATTCTCGTACTTGGCCATAATGAGCAAGGATGACATCACGCTTTTTGTCAACTACCAGGCACGATTTTCCTAGTGCCCTTTTGAGTAGCAAAAAATCTAAATCCATTGTGACCGCATGAATGCTTTAGTGCAAAGATCATGCTCCCACTAATCTACACACGAGTAGAAACACCTATTTTCCTTTCTTAATCGTGGAAAAAAAGTGTCCAACTCCAAAGTTGTGTGCAACATAATGAAACAATGTACAAATACAAGATAAATGGGAAAAATACAGGTTTTTTTCTGACAAACCTTCAATGTTTTTAAAAAGAAAATTCACCCAAAGTGAAATAATGCACTACTGATAATGCATGTCTGATTCCATGAAAAATTTCAAATTGTAGAGATACCACAAAAATGCTTATGTGTTGTTTAAACAATGGTAACATCCACCTAAACCTTGTAACTTGTCACTGGTTTGTGTTTGATGGTTTGTAGAACTGTCGAATGTGACTGAAGGAGGAGAAACTAATATATGGTTAAACCAAATACCCTTTCACTACTTGAACTCCTTTGTACGAGCTTCCAATACCAAAGTAGGTCTCTTCTCTCTCTCTCTCTCTCTCTCTCTCTCTATCTCTCTCTCTCTCTCTCTCTCTCTCTCTCTCTCTC
>SZWC01026772.1:2039-15295 GCA_023375785.1 Penium margaritaceum
AGCAAGCCATGTGAATGAGCAGTTGGAAGACAAGTTCTGCCATGGATGCGACAAGGCATGCCTTTGAATTGAGTGCTCCACCAAGACAAGAGACAAGAGGTGGAAAGAGGGTCCTAGAAATCGGTGAGCACGCACTCACACCAACCAGGTTACTTGGATGAGCACGTGCCGCCACCCGAGGGTCGAGACCGACCACTCGGAATCAAACCAAGGGCGGCTGCTCACCATTGTCAGGCTCACTACCCACATGGTGGCCCCCTAAGGATCATCACCCAGATAATGTGCAACACCCCCAAAACACTCAGTAGCAAAGAAGTATGATGCAAGGGACTGCAATGAGCTTGTACGAACCCTATCATCTTATCGCATCAATGATATAAATTAAATCAATGGCCATGTATGTGCCAAAGGGCACTCATGGATCGACCAGCTGTTTCGTGACGCCGAAGTCTCCAATCATGACCTGCATGCATGATGTTCCGCCAAGTGAGGCCATGTCATTGCATCTCTACATGTGGGTGCCATGGTGAGTCAAACAAGAGAGCATAGCGATGTGAGTGGCCAACTGTCGGTTTTCATGCATCTCTCATTGTACTCTGTTTCCTCCCGTCATATGCACATCGGCGTGCAGATGACTGACGGCGAGAATAGATGCTGCTGGAGTGTCGCTCGGTAGAGCCGATGCACGCTCAGGCCCACTCACAGTACGCCGGAGCCTCCTCCCTCCGGCGACACTCTCACTATCATCGGTAGGCCTCCTCGGCGATCGGGTTGCCGGCAGTCACTACCACTGCAAATGTTGTCTACATGCATACATCCCTATTTCTAGTTGTGGCATTGCGTCTGCAGCATCATGCCATGCCTAGGGTCCATGTCTCCTACTGTGTGGCTCTGTTTGGCATCACTGACAGTCGTAGGCACTGCATGGATTCAGGCAGCTGTACCTTTCTGCTACTATTTTTCTTGCTGATTCTGACTGCACCACTACGTTCGTAGCGTTGGTATTATGGTGCGGTCTAATCTTCAGGCAAAACGGACGACGCCTAGGTTTTGGGTTGTCCGGCGTCTAGCAGGGCTCACTGAGAAAACCCTCCTTGCAAAAGAATATGTCTAGGACTATTTTCTGATTGGCTAGTTAGCAACAAGTTCTACACTAGTGGTGGGGAGCTAGAACTTGGAGGGGTCTCCCATTGTTGCTCATTCTTCATTCCTAATTGGTTCCTTCAATTTCCAGCTCCTTTCAGGCGTTAACACTAGCGCGTGCACTTTTGAGCAACAAACACAGAGCTCCCACACTTAGTCTCTGAAGCAGCAGACCGAGGGGGCAGCAAACTCAAGCAACGAGCGTGGAAGCCCGCACGCTGCATCAACAACGCTGCTTCCCCAACCTGCTACCTAGCATTTCTGTTTTGGTATCAGAGCCAGAGCGTAGCAGTAGCATCAAAAGACAGATGTAGAAGTGCCAGACAACGCCCGCGGACCTCCATACTCGCCAGTGCAAGGGAAATGCTACTGGACTTTTTCCGACGGTATCGACCCGCCTGGTGGCGGCATTAGAATTTTTCCCACGGCCACTGAGCCACAGCAAATGCTGCCGGGTTTTTTTCGGCAGAACAGACCTCCATGCTTGACGTGAGGAGGTGAGCGCCAGGCCACGTTAGGCGCTTGCTGGCAACGACGCACACGGTGACATCATCCAAGTGTGACTGACTGCAGTAGCCAGCAACAACAACATCAGCGTGCAACGGCAATGAGTAGTGGCAGCAGTAGCTAGCAGCAACTGCACACAAGAGCAAGCGAGAGCAGCAATAACAGCAACTCACAACAGTAGTAGCAGCAACTCACAACAGTAGTAGCCTGCAACGGAAGCAGTAGTAGCGAGCAACAGCTTGTAGCAGCAGTAGTCGGCGATAGCAGCAACAACAGTAGTGGCTGCAGCGACAGCCACCAATAGCAGCAGTCGCAACTACTTGCAACACGCTACTCGCTGTGAGCAACGAGCTGCTAGCAGTGAGCTTGCTACTAGAAGCGAGCTCACTACTCGTAGCGAGCAGTGAGTAGTGAGCTTCCTGCTCGCAGCTCGTTGCTCGCAGCGAGCAACGAGCTCGCAGCCACGAGGAAGAAGGAAAATAGATGAAGAAGAAAAAAAAATCCCCACATTGTCAGCAGCCGCAACACTAGTAGTAGTAGCAGCACTAGCAACTACAATAGCAACAGTAGCGGTAACAACAATAGCGGCTACAGCTATGTAGTAGCAGCTACATCAACCGTTGCTGACGTCAACGGCCATCCGTTGACATCACTACTGACGTCACTACTCAAGTCATCAACAACACAAGAAAAAACAAAGTAGTAGCCTTGCACACACCGTAGTAGCCTCTGCTCACATCAGCCATCTTGGGCTGACGTCACTATGGACATCAGCAGCACACAAAAGAGATAAAAATATGAAGAAAAACAAAAGAAAACACACAAAACAAAAAAGGGGAAGAGAGGCACCATAAGCCACTATCACTAACAGTCCCTCTGAGGAGGTGTCCTCTGTTGGGGGGACCCTCGGCCCCCTTTTCTTGCAGCAGCTACAGCAGTTGTAGTAGTAGCAGCAGCAACAGCAGCAGTAGCAGCAGCAGCCATAACAATAGCAGTAGCAGCAACAGTACTAGCAGTAGTAGCAGCAACAACGGCAGTAGCAGTAACACCCCTGTGGAGTCGTTGCCGACAACTCTGACCTCCTGGCTGCTCTTCAGCAACAGCTCGCCGCCTTGACGCAACATCATGTAACGTTGCATCCATTGACCTCCCATGCTGTCACCAGTACACTGCCACCATTTATTCCTCCCGAGCACGCCAGCCTCGCTATGTCTCCCGCCATGCATTACCTAGCATAGCAACAGACTCATCGCCAGCGGTAGACAATGACCTCCGTCCTTGGCCCCACTCTGGGTGCCTGTCACAGGCAGAAGGACTTTGAGACGTCGCCTCCCCCGCTTTAGGCCGGCGAGTAGTTCCAAAGCAGGGAGCTCAGCTTCCGGTTCTTGGGGTAGGAGGAGAGCCTGTACGCATACTACACCCTCCAGTTTGACCCCACCCAGGCCGACCAGTTGTATGACGTTGGTCACGCTGCACGTGCCCTCGTCCCTGTCATCCCTCCGACTTCCCGCCTAGCCCTCGAGCCTTTCCTCGGCGACTTCGTCGCCGGTGCCACCCCAGACCCTACAGCCGTATGGCATGTCCTTACTCCTACCCATTGCCTATCCAGCGAGGCTCAGACCATCCGTCTACTGCGGGAGTTCAACTCCCTGCACATGGGGGAGACCAAGACAGTTAAGGCCTACTGGCATCGGGCAGAGGACATCCTTCGTCGTCTCGGTACCTCCACCCCACCCCCTCAGGCCATGCTCCTTACCATCAAGCAAAATGCCACCGACGCGTACGCGGACATCTTCGTGCACTACTCCCAGAACATCCTCTCCACCATGGCGGCCGAGGGCACCCTCTGGATTGAGGAAGCTCGTCTGGAGTCCCGACTACAGTGCACGGAGGCTCTCGCCTCCCCTGTCATCACCTCCGTGGCCGTCGCTTCCCCCGACGCAACCATCTCATCCTCTTTGGGGAAGAAGTAGCGCCAGAACAAGAAAGGCAAGGGTCCGCCGCAGGAGCAGCAGCCGTTGACCGGGTCTAGCGGTGGTGGCTCGGTCTGCCACAACTGTGGCCAGCCCAGGAAAGGGTGGTACACCTGCCCTCTCCCGACGGACGAGGCATGCGTCATCGCTAGCACGCGTCACCAGCGAGAGCGCCGTCTTGCCTCCACCGCCGTAGCTACCACCGACTCGGATGCCTCGGCCTCGACTAACAGCTCCGCCACTCCGACAACTCCGCCAATCTAGCAGCCACCCGTGCCGCAACAATACCATCCGCAGCCATCGGTGCCTCCTTTTCCTTCATCGGCGTAGTCCTCCTCTTACCCAAGCTCTGGTGCTGTCACTGCGCACTTGGTCTACACTCCCGGGCCGTCCTCCCGTGAGCGTCAGCTGGAGCAGTTCATCGTGCTCCAGTTCGGCCTGCCTTGCCCTCCTCCCCAGGGAAATATGAGTTGTGTCACTTCCTGCTCTCTCGCCCTGCCCAGCATGACTGAGACTCAGCTACGGTGGTGTCCCATTTCCTCGTCTGTCTCTTCGTCTCCAGTGGTTCCCTCTACCCCCCTCCATGATGACATTGCGTGGCTTGATGATTGGCAGTCCCGGTTTGCGCCCCCTTCCACCGCGTCAACGTCTCTTGGTTGTTGCGATGTAACCGTTAGCGATCTGGCGACCCTGGTCCAGGACCCTCCTGAGACCGATCATTGACTCCGAGGCCACGAATCACATGACGGCCTCCCGTGAGGCCTTTGGCGTGCTCAATCATGTTGGCGATGTCTCCAGTGTTCGGACGGGCTCCGAACAGGTGTTGCCTATCCACGGTGTCGGTGTTGCTCGTTTTCGTGGTCCTGCAAGTGATGTCTTTCTGACTGATGTTCTCTTTGTCCTAGGTCTCGAGCTTAGCCTCCTGTCCTTCACTGCCCCTGACTGCAAAAGCATAGACTTTGTGCACTTGCGTGGCGTTGGCAGTATGTCGTTGCGTCCGTCTGGTCTTGTCGTACTGCACGCCACCGTCCATGGCAACCTATGGCATGTCCCTCGTCTGTCCTCCTCTCCTTCACTCTCCTCCCCGTCAGCCGCCATTGGCCATGTATTTATCACCAGCACGCTCTCTCGTCAGCACACCCGCCTCTTGCACTGCTGCCTTTGCTATGTCTACTTTGCTTCCATAGATAGCATGCTCCGTACCTAGCTAGCCAAGGGCCTTAACCTGAAGACTTTCCCTGACCTGTGTCCCACAGAGTGCATTGATTACGCTCAGGGCAAGATGCACCGGTCCACATACCCTTTGTCTTCCTTTCGTGCCTCCGCCCCTCTTGGCCTTGTCCATTTTGACATCATGGGCACTCTTCCCACCGAGTCCGTGGGAGAGCATGGCCCCTATGTCCTCACCCTCACTGGTGACTATTCTCGATACCGTTAGGTCTTCTGCCTTCGGCACAAGAGCGATGTTGCCCACACCATCCAGGAATGGCTTGTCCTTGCGGAGCGCGAGTGTGGTCTCTCTCTCTTCACCACTTTTACTCCGATTGCGGTAGTGAGTACATGGGTGAGACCACGAGATTTCTCGCCTCCCGTAGTATCCACGATGAGACGTCTGCGCCCTTCACCCATGCCCAGAACGGTGTCTCCGAACGGTGGAAGCGCACCGTGGCCGACGTCGTCCGCACCATGCGGGTCGAGTGTGGTCCCTCCGATGGCTTCTATTTTGAAGCCATGGCCTACATGACATGGGTCTAGAACCGGATTCTCCACGGTCCCCTTCATCGCGAGTCCACACGGTACCAGCATTAGTGCGGTCAGCGCGCTGACCTTCGCCCGGCTCGCGTCTGGGGCTCCGTGGCCAGTGTGTGGCTGCCTGTCCTGCAGCATGGCGGCAAGCTCCCCCCCTGCGGACATCCTTGTACCTTCCTCGGTGTCTCTCGTCAGTCCAAGGTCTGGCGCTTCTCCGATCCATCCCGGTACGAATTTGTCGAGTCCTGCGATGCCCTCTTCTTTGAGGAACTATTTCCCCATGACCTCATTCGCTCCGGTTCGTCTGTGTCTATCGCGTCCCATAGGGGAGTGGTGAGTACGTCCTCCATCCTGCCGCTTCGAGGTGACACATCCCTTAGCCCCTCCTGGCCGGCAGCCCCAGTCGCGTCCACCGGCCACTCCGGGCCGGCAGCCCCAGTCGTGTCCACTGGCCCCTCCGGGCCGGCAGCCCCAGTCGCGTCCATTGCCCCCTCCGGGCCGGCAGCCTTAGTCGCGTCCACTGGCCCCTCCGGGCCAAGAGCCCCAGTCGCGTCCACTGGCCCCTCCGGGCCGGCAAGCCTAGTCGCGTCCACTAGCCCCTCCGGGCTGGCAGTCCTACTCGCGTCCACTGGCCCCTCTAGGCCGGCAGCCCCAGTCGCGTCCACTGGCCCCTCCAAGCCGGGGCTGGCTGCCCTAATCGCATCCGCTGACCCCTCTGGGCTAGCGGCCTCATCCCTCACCATTGGCCAGTTGGACTCAATGCCATCTCCTGCCCTACCACACTACACACGTGGCCTAGGCGGCAGCCTTTGTCCCAGACCGTCGGTGAGCACGGAGATCGTGGCACAGTGCTCCATGGCACCTGGGCCCCCTAAAGCTACACGTGTCTCCTCCACTCCCGCGGTCATGAGTGGGGATCGTGGCACCAAGGCACTTGGCCTGACCACCTCGGCCCTCATTGCATACCTTCACCCGGGCTCCGTACTGGACTACGCCATGCTTCATCACAAGCATCGGCACGCTGTCGTGACTGCACTCGCGCGCATCCCACCAGTAGCTCGAGATGGACACAATCTCTCAATCCGCTCCATGGCACGCCCGGAGGACCCAGCCACCCAATGCGAGACACAAGCCTCTCCTCAGGCCGCACACTGGAACGTTGCCTGCGCCAATGAGCTCGTTGCCATCCGAGAGCACCACGTGTACGACCTCGTCGACCTTCCTCCAAGTCGGAAGGCCATCGGTGCCAAGTGGGTCTTTGGGCGCCAGTGGAAATCCGACGGGTCCTTGGACAAGTACAAGGATCACCTCATAGCCAAGGGGTTTGCCCAGATCCTTGGGTTCGATTACGACCA
This sequence comes from Penium margaritaceum, assembly GCA_023375785.1. Lineage (NCBI taxonomy): Eukaryota > Viridiplantae > Streptophyta > Zygnematophyceae > Desmidiales > Peniaceae > Penium > Penium margaritaceum. Next base: position 8,767 of record SZWC01026772.1, read on the forward strand.
GATCTTTGCCCCAGTTGGCCGGTTCTCCACTAGCTGGGTTCTCTTCAACCTCGTTGCCCAGCATGGGTAGGAGCTGCATTGGATGGACGTGAGCAACGCTTTACTCCATGACTCACTAGAGGGTGATGAGCTCTACATGGTGCAGCCCCTAGGCTTCAACGATGTCACTGGGAGATTCTAGCGACTGTAGAAGACCCTCTATGGCTTGAAGTAGTCGTCTTGGAACCAGCAGATCAGTAGCACGCTCCTTCACGACAGGCTCCATCGCAACATCGCTAACCCCGCACTATTTGTCAGTCCACGAGCCACACCTTTGCTGCTATTCTGGTTTACGTCAATGATATCCTCATCGCGTCGCTAGACAGTGCTGCCATCCAATGTGTCAAGGACTTGCTACACGCCGCATACCAAATGAATGATCTCTGATCTGCCCGATTCTTCCTACGCATGGAGCTCGCGCATGATCGCTCCTAGGGCGTCTTGCACATCCACCAGGCTCCCTATGTGCAGACTCTCTCCACCCGCTTTGCAGAGGACCTACCACTCGTGCAAGGTGCATCTTCACCCATGTCACCTGATGGCCGTGTGAAGCTGATGAGTCCTGACCGAGATGTAGTGGGGGAGCCAGTTGACATGACCACGTACCTACGAGTCATCGGGTCACTGATGTTCCTGACGATGACGCGTCCAGACATCGTGTTTGCCGTTAACCTCCTGGCTCAGTTCAGTCAGGAGCCGCGTCACCTCCACTTCGAGGCCGCGATCCGAGTATTGCGCTATGTCGTCTTGACTCCTCGACGATGTCTCATGTTCCATTGCCAGCCGTCTATTATCATGGTAGGCTACACGGACAGTGATTGGGCTGGCAGTCTAGACGGAAAGAGTCGCACAGGCTAGATCTTTCTGATTGGCGGCACAGCTGTGTCCTGGTGCAGTGGCAAGCAGGGGTGTATTGCACATAGCATTGTTGAGGCTGAGTACATTGCTCTTTGCTCAGGTGCGTGTGAGAGTGTGTGGTTGCGTCGTCTGTTGTCCGAGCTGCGTCAGTCTGTCACATCCATCACGTTCCATTGTGACAATAAGAGTGCCATGGCCATCGCCGACAATGACGGCGTGCATCACACATGCACAAAGCACATCAACGTTGAGTATTACTATGTGCATTTGTTGTTGCATGAAAGCAGCATCAACATCGTGTGAGTCAAGACATCACGGTAGTTGGCTGACTTCTTTACCAAGGCACTGAACCGCAAATCGTTTAAGAAGGCTGTGAGTTTGGTCGGCGTGCATCCATGAGTGGCTCTCTTTGTCCCTGCCTGCGTTTTTGCGTGGCCTGGGGGAGTGTGGTTCTTGACTGTGTCTCTGCCTACACATGTGCACTACGCCTGTGAGTCATGGGGGATTGTTGGTTTTCTGCGTATCTCTCATTGTGCTCTATTGTATCCTCCCGGCTTGTGTACATCGGTGTGCAGATGATTGACGGCGAGACTCGACACTACTGGATTGTTGCTGAGTAGAGCCAACGCACGCTGAGGCCCACTCACAGTTCGCTCCAGCCTCCTCCCTCCGGCGATGCGCTCAGCTCCATCGGCAGACCTCTCAATAGTCGGGCTGCCAGCGGTCAGTGCCACTGCAGACAATGTGTACATGCACACATCGTTGTTTCCAGCTGTGGCATTGCGTCTGCAACATCATGCCATGCCTAGGGTCCATGTCTCCTCCTGTGTGGCCCTGTTTGGCATCAGTGACTATGGTATGCACTGCTTGGGTTTGGACAGCTGTAACTCTTTGCTGCTATTTTTCTGGCTAATTGTGACCACACGACTGCATTTGCTGCGTTGGTGTTATGGTATGGTCCAGTTTTCAAGCGAAACGGACGACGCCCGGGTTTTCGGCTGTTGGGCGTCTGGCAGGGCTCACCGAGAAAACCGTGCCTGCCAGAAAACAGGTCTAAGACTATTTTCTGATTGGCTGGTTAGCTGAGTAACAAGTTCTACACTAGTTGGGGGGAACTAAAACTTGGAGGGGCCTCCCATTGTTGCTCATTCTTCAATGCTAATCAGTTACCTTCAGTTTCGAGCTGCTTTCTGGCGCAAACACTGGCATGCGCACCTCTCTGTAACAAACCCAGAGCTTGCAGACTTAGTCTGTAGAGCAGCAGAATGAGAGGGCAGCAGACTTAGACAACGAGCATGGAAGCCCGCACGCTCCATCAACAATGCTATTGTCCCAACCTGCTGCCTAGAATTTTTGTTTCCAACAAACTTCAACACTTCCCCATGACTAGCAGGCAAAAAAGCCAACACACATGGAACGTTCATAAAAATGAGATAAAGAGAGACAAAAACACGTCGTGCAACTCAACCTGGATCATGGGGACAGATGAGACCAAAAGCATGAACAACACTTTCAAACATGTCTCGGATGAGAGCCTTGGTGAGAAAATCAGCTATCTGAAAACGTGTATCCACCCAAGCAACTTGGACAACGCCAACAGCAACGCACTCGTGAACAAAATGATGCTCCACATTGATATGTTTGCTGTGTGAGTGATGCATGCCACTGTTTTCTGCTATGGCCTTTGTGCTTTGATTGTCACAGTGCAGATTGATGCAATGGATGGGCACACACAATTGCTGCAGTAGACAAAAAAGCCAGACAACCTCACACGTGCTTGCGCCAAAACCGTCATACTCGGCCTCAACTGTGCTGCGACAACACATCTTTGTTTTCCACTTTTTGAATACATTGCCGTTCCGCCCACCATGAAGATGTATCTAGTTCTACTACGTGCATGAGAAACATGTGCCCAGTCACTGTAAGTGAAGCCATCAACTAGAACTGAGGGTCGTGCACAAAACTACAACCTGACGTGGGGTGTGGATAGTGCGTACCGTACTACCCGCAAGGCTGCCTCAAGATGGCGCTCACGGGGCCATTGAGATAATTGAGACAGGAAGATTACAACAAAGGCAATATCAGCAACGTGTAGTGGTAGCAAGATGTATCAGGGAGCCAATGACACGGAGATAGTCAGCTACATCAACTGTCTCGCCCAGTTTGGATGGTTCCGATGACTTTAGCAACGACTAACCGGATGGGGTCATAGGTGTAGATGCTATGGGGATGGAGTGGAGGAGCGGCCAAAAGTGCTCCCCAAAGCTGCGGACATACGCAGGTTAGTGGACATGCAGGGTGCGACGTGTGCAATCACGCTCTAGTTCCATACCGAGAAAGACACGGGCTGGACCAAGGTCCTTCATTTTGTATGTCACATGAAAAAGAGATATTGCAGCTATGACAGACGTAGTGTTAGGAGATGTAATGAGAAGTCATCCACAAAGACAAGGATGGCAACAACGGGCTTGGAGGGAGCACTGGGGAAGAGTATGGGATCCACAGTGCTTCTTCAAAGGGCCCATTTTTCCAAAGTTGTTTTGAGCTCTTTATTCGAGCAGTGTCAGGATTGCTTTAGGCCATACAAGGCTTTGCGCAGGCGCCACACTCAGTTTGTGCAATCAGAGAAACCAGGCGGTTGCACCATGTCAACTTCATCATCTAGCCTACCATATATGAAGGCGTTGTTGACGTCCATCTGCTCCAACTACCAGTCATGCAAGGCTCTCAGGCTCAGAAGTGCTCTGGTGGTAGTGTAGTGACCCACTTTAGCAAACTTCTCATCAAAATCAACCCCAAGAATATGTGAGTACCTTTTGGCCGTGAGGCGTGCCTTGTACTATTCAACGGTGTTGTCAGGTTTCCACTCCACGACAATACACCCATTGGGAGATCTACTAGCTCATACACGCCCTGCTCAAACAACATGTCTGTTGTGATTTGTGATGTTACCATCGACCTGTATAGTTTACTGTGACNTCCAACTACCAGTCATGCAAGGCTCTCAGGCTCAGAAGTGCTCTGGTGGTGGTGTAGTGACCCACTTTAGCAAACTTCTCATCAAAATCAACCCCAAGAATATGTGAGTACCTTTTGGCCGTGAGGCGTGCCTTGTACTATTCAACGGTGTTGTCAGGTTTCCACTCCACGACAATACACCCATTGGGAGATCTACTAGCTCATACACGCCCTGCTCAAACAACATGTCTGTTGTGATTTGTGATGTTACCATCGACCTGTATAGTTTACTGTGACCACTCGGCCATGTCCATGCCCCTGCAGATCCCAGATGCAGACCCTGGTGGTATTGTTGTGTCGTCTGGTGGTGGACTACCAGCACAAAGCTGACTGACGAACTTCCCAGACCTGTGGACTCTGTCCGGGACCTCCTTTGCTTTTTGTGCAACACGTAGGAGTTTATCGGCGAATTGGCCACAGGCCCGATTTCCATGTTCTTTTTTTTCTGTCCAGTGTTTGATGTTGGATGCATGCATGTGACCAGTCATAGCATCTAGCTTGTGATTTTGCATGTCTAGGTTCAGACGGCGTAGCGTTCTGACATGTCTACGCTGAGCTACAGCCAAGACAGTGGTTTTGGGCCGGTTTTGGGACAGATCTTGTACTACCACGTGCGACACCCCCCGTGCCCAGCAAGAGGTACTTATTCCATGGACCTATCAATTGTAATTTCTCTCTGCAAATGCTACTGAAGAGTTTTGACACTTTGCCTTGTGTCCCTTAGCCAGACTCTTGTCGTTGCATGTACGACTTGTGACAATCGTCACCGTCTAATCAGGCGCTGACGGCTATTCAGTGGCTCTATGACTAGGAAGCTTCCACGCATCCTCTCATGGTATCAGAGCAGTGAGGCAGTTCTTGCCGACCTGTGCAGCAAAGACGCAACAGAGCAGCAGGAGTGAGTGACACTGCTACAGCCGATCCACAAGGACCTGTTGACCTCACCCGACTGCAGACAACGTCACCCACCTTTAGCACGTGAGAGTGCATCAGCAATAGTCGCTAGTAGCAGCAAGCGACATTTGCCACATGCTGCAACCACTAGCAATTACTGGCATTGGCGTGAGAAACTACGGCAGCTAGCCGCAGCCAAAGCAGGCGGCGGCAGGCAGTAGCAGTAGTAGTAGCACGCGGCAATAGCAGCGCGCAACAGCAGTAGCGCGCAACAGAAGCAACGCGCATTAATGCTACACAACGGGTGTAAGCAGCAGCTGTAGTAGGCGGCGACGGGCAAGAGCAGTGGCAGAAAGCAATAGCATGAAGCATAACCAGCATTTAGGTAGCAACAGCAGTAGTATCGAGCAGTTGTAGTAGCAGCGTGACAACGATAGTGCGTACCAGTAGTAGCGTGCAGCTAGAGTAGCACGTAGTAGCGCTGCGGCACAACGGGGCGCAACTGCTGCCAAAGCTATGCAAGCAATTGCATTACTACTATTATAGGTGCAAGCGCAACAAGGGCAGAATCCGAGCAGATGCTGTTGTGGAGCATCCGTGTAGCATTGCACGGCTGTCGTGGAGTAGCCGCCCAACAGCCGTGAGGATTATCAACGAAAAAGAAACAAAAACTTTAGTGACGTCAGCATTTTCCTTGCTAATGTCATCAGGTCCGTGCTGTAATGAGCAATCCCTGCTGATGTTAGCACTTGCCTTAGTCAAACTTTTATATCGGAAAATGAACAATTTCCAGCGTTTCAATTCCTCAAGAACTGCTGACGTTTCTAAAATCTAACTGGTTTTGACTTCCCGGTCCATACTGAGCCTCGACATGGCTCCGACCGGTGACAAGGAAAAAGGACTACCAGATTCCTCCTCCTCCTCAGGGGTCATGAGCCAATACTTGCAGGCCATTGCAGACCTATGGAGTCCGCAAGACAAGATACATCGTCAGCAGCTATAGCACACCGACTCCATCCGTGCGCTCACTGATCGTATTCATGGTCTGACCATGGCCCCATAGTAGACATCCGAGGGAGTCGGTGGTGCCATGCATTCTGCACAACAGTCAGCACCTACACCGGGGAGAGAAGCACGACAGGTTCTGCCACTTTTTGATCCTTTGGATGAGGACCCTCTCATGCCAGGTATGGAGGATGACACCCATGAGAGGGGGATTCGCGATCCTCAGGAGCGTCTCCACCAGCTTCAAACATGTTCCGGTTTCCTGTTCCCAGAGGAGTTATGGTTATTCATCCCATATTTTCACACTTGACGATCAGTGTATCAAAAAGAGTAACTCTACAGGAAAACATTTTTCACAAAACATCCACATGAATGCATGTCAGCAATACCCAGATGCACAGTCATTGTAGCATGAAGAATAGAATGGGCTCTATGTGATTCTTAGAAGTTCATGTGAACATTCCATGTTCACTAGTTTCTTCACTTCCCAATACACTTGTTGATACGTAGTCTCGCGGGTGAGGCAATTGGTCTTGTCTTTCTTGAAGATCCGATCCTCGAGTGATCCTCACTTTGGTGAATTTCCTTGCCCTGGAGTCTTCCCCATCCCTCGTCCTTCTCTGCCTATGGTTGCTCTCCCAACGGAGCGGCAACCCAAGGACTTTGAGACACTGCCTCCATGCTATGTTAGCAAGGACGGCTTTGACTACTAGGA